>JBCNJP010000023.1:96531501-96550335 GCA_039602395.1 Deinandra increscens subsp. villosa | reverse complement strand
GTGATTTTCGTTGTGTTTTGATCAAGTTATGGCGGTCTGAAATTTTGAAAAATCACCGGAAGTTCTCTTGTTAGTCGGGGCAGTTAGCGACGAAGTAGGGTTGATTCACGGTGGTTTCAGTTCGCTGGACTTGTGTTGTTACTTCGCCGGAAGTTCTCTTGTTAGTCGGACTCTTGCTCGTTGCATCATCAGATTCGCCGGAATCTTCTGTGTTGGGTTTGAGTTTTTTATGACATCAGCCCTTCGTGATTCAGTATCATTTCCTTTTTAAGTTTTTTTTAATAATCGACTTTAATTCAACATTTATCATAACACATAAAAGTAACAAAAATGTTACATATGTGTAAGCTCTATGTGTTTGACTCTGATGTGTTTTCAGTATTTCCTGATGTTTGTGTGCATGTTTTATGTTTTCATGTTGTAGTGAGTTACATATGTAACTCAAAGGTTAAATATGTAAGTATTGGTTTATATATGTAACTTACTGTTTACATATTTTAAGTCTTTGTTTAAATATGTAGCGCTTGGTTTACATATGTAAATCACTCTTTTACATATTTTAAGTGTTGGTTTACATATGTAATTATTGCATTACATATGTAAGTCTTTGGGTTTCATATGTAACACTTCTAGTACACAACATAACGACGCGACAAAGATTCTAATAAGAATTCATAATGAATAGTTGTTTCAAAACACAATTGTAAATTTAATTGTTTAAATACGTAACTCTTGGTTCACATGTGTATCTCACTTTTTACATATTTTAAGTGTTGGTTTACATATGTAAGTCTTTGTTTCAAAACACAATTGTAAATTTAATTGTGTTAAATATAATTTAATTGTGTTAAATATGTAACTCTTGGTTTACATATGTAACTCACTGTTTACATATTTTAAGTGTTGGTTTACATATGCAAGTCTTGGGTTTCATATGTAACACTTCTATAATAAACATCAGCAACTGATGGATTTGTTTTCTTTTCGTAGGTGAATTGATGTGTTCGGAACTACACCTAAAAATAATAAAAATATCCTAGACCTAATCCTAGACCTAGACACACCTAATTTTACCGAAACTCCTAAAACTAAACCGAACCTAAAGGCAAGTGTACCTATCGGTGGCAGTATAGCTACAAAAGACCGGATATCGAACCCTAAGGAAACTAGTAACAAGACTCAACCTAGGACCTAAGAATGGAATTTTGAGTAATTTTGGTTTTAAAGAATTGAATTAACTAATTTAACTAAGCTAACTACCTGACTATCAACTAACAACCGAAAACAAAGATCTTAGGACAAATTCGAATACGAGAAAGGTACCACCTAGACCTAGAATCCTAATCAACATTAACAACTTCACTCGGCTATGACAACTCTGTTGGAACCAGGATCTTAAGACACAACCTCTAGAAACCCTACGAGCCTCCGAATCACTCTCTGCGCGTTACTGTAGAATACCTAACGGTTGGAATAAACGCACTGGTTTGGTTAGTTCACCTTTTGAGTTCTTCCTAATAGACAACTCTAACGCTCGGACAATCGGTTCACCTTTTGAGTTCTTCCCGATTCACTTACCCTAACATCCTTCGAAACAATCTAAGGAACCCTAAGATAAGCGGAGCTACCTCTAATTACTGCAACTGACACGGAATAGCAGATTAGACAAATTCCTAGGGCACTTCCTTTTTAGACAATGTTATCCTAGTTCATTAACCAACCCGACTACCCGACAATCTATTACCTTTTGGGTCTCTAGATAGGCAGAATATTAATATCAAGATAATAAATATTAATTAATTAACTATGGCTCGGGACGTCTCCTAAACCACTTTTCGGTTACTAACCCTAAAGCTAGCGACTTTAGATAAATTACCCAACCCGAAAGACATTCGAAGACAACTCAAGTATTAACTAATATTCAAAACCCTAATAATAATATGCATATGCATACAATTGCAGAAAATTAAGGAATTTAATAGAGCATCATCCATCAATAGAAATTGTCATAAACCAAATAAAGCAATTAATACTAAAAATTCATCATAACGGTCTAGGCGGTACAAAAGGGATTTAGCCTACCACCATGGTCATGAACAAATATCATAATAAAAGTCATAATCTTGATCAAGAACATAGTTTAAAACCAAAAATCAATCAAGAAAATAAATAAAGAAAAGAACCCGAATTGACAATGTTAATCGAATGGTTGTATCGGGTTGATCTCCTATTATTCCTTGACCTTCCTCTGCTTAAAAATTCTTGTGCAAGAGGTCTCTGCCGACGAATATATTCTACCCCCTTTGCTTGCGTACGTAGGGTTTTCTCCTCCAAATTTCGTCCGTAAGCTTGAACTCCCTCTCTGCCATCTGAACCCTCGAATTGTTGTTTGCCTCCACCTTTTATTTCCTTGTTTTTCCCTTATGCGGCGTGTAGATTATTTCTTAGCCCAAAAACAATTCGCAGCCCAATCCAAAGTTCATGTACACAAATCCAATTAATTGCTCCCAATTCTATAATCAGGTTCATTTTTCATGTGACATGGAGCTCTTTTTCCTTTTCACGTTATCTTTTTTTTTTCTAATTAATTTTCGGCAATTAAGTCCTCATTCATTATGATCCTTATCTCAATTCACATATGGAATTCGTATAAAGTTTTATATATTTTCAATTCGGCCCCCTGAACTTCCATTAATAACTCTTTTAACCCTTGAGCTTTGATAAAATGTCATACCATCCCCTTAGGTAATTATACCAACCTGCAACAAATATATTTAACCATTTTTAGCACATTGGCATAATTAAATACACTTAAAAATAAAAGACTCAAACTCACACAAATTTATACAAAAATGACTAAGTATCACATTAAGGCTCAAATAGATAAAAAGTAAATAAAAATGACTCAAACTCGACTCAATTTATATACAAACTACATAGGAAAATTAGATGTGTTTGCAGCACATCATGAATGTATTTTACGTCAAAGATGAAGACTATTATCAAGATCTGAAGCATAATTAGGGTTTGTATATATATTTTTGTTAGGTTGTTATATTTGGTTTGTTAGCTAGTTTATTCTTTTGATAATTTTTTAGATATGCCGGTTCGTATAAAACATTTTGTAACGTTTATTGTTGATTGTAATTGTTTGTTTATAAATTAATAAAATTTATTTTGTTATTTTTTTTGGTTATACATATCCTGATGAGTTTACAAATGTAACACAGTGAAAAATTATCATATTTAACAAAGTTACATATGTAGCCAATCTGTCTTGGGAATTAAGAAAGTAAGAGAAATAATAAGTTCTCATTTGAACCTAACCCCTATATATATATATATATATATATATATATATATATATATATATATATATATATATGAAGAGGATCATTGGAAAACCCTCTAATTATTGGAAAACCTGGAAAACCTTTTTCAACCAATCACATTATTTCTTTTGTTTTTAATTTTTCTTTTATTTAAAAGGCAATATGGTAACTTGTCATAATCTATTTTTGTAAACTATTTTTAATAAATTGATTAAACCAATTTTCTCTCTCTCATATACTCTTTCCTAAAATCTCTCTCTCTCTACTTTAATTTCAAATTTCCAGTCTAAATTAAAAAAAAACAAACCTAATTTACAAAAGAAAAAAATCGTTGATCAGCAGTTCATCATCAGCACAACGATTGTTACATCGTTGTAACAATAATTTTAGGTACTTTTTCAAGAAAATAAACGATAGTT
Source organism: Deinandra increscens subsp. villosa (assembly GCA_039602395.1). Classification (NCBI taxonomy): domain Eukaryota; kingdom Viridiplantae; phylum Streptophyta; class Magnoliopsida; order Asterales; family Asteraceae; genus Deinandra; species Deinandra increscens. Next base: position 96,546,584 of record JBCNJP010000023.1, on the reverse strand, counting down.
ACATAGGTGTAACCTTTCAGAAAAGTTACCTAGAAAGAAAGAAGTTGATAGGAGATTACTACTAACATTTATGTAATACTATCATATGCGTAATCACGTGAAACAATTTCATAACGTTCTAGAAAAAAATACATGGTGTTACATTCGTGTAACATCAATTAAAAACATGTGAATTAAAATACGTGTAATAACTACTTACATTTATGTAATAACTATCATATGCGTAATCACGTGAAACAATTTCATAATGTTCTAGAAAGAAAATACATGGTGTTACATTCGTGTAACATCAATTAAAAACATGTGAAATAAAAGTGTTACGTACGTGTAATCAGATCTAGAAACAATAGAACCACGAATACAAATTACAAACTTTTCTGAATGGTTACACCTATGTAACCATCGTTTATTTTCTTGAAAAATAAAATAAAATTATTGTTACAACGATGTAACAATCGTTACGCTGGTGATGAGCTGATGATCAACGATTATTTTTCTTTTGTAAATTAGGTTTTATTTTTTTCTAAAATTTGGTCTGAAAATTTAAAATTAAAGGAGAGAGAGAGAGACTTTAGGAAAGAAATGATGAGAGAGAGAAAATTGATTTGAACATTTATTAATAAAAATATGATATGTCTATTATGCCCTTGGTGCATTAAATAGATTTCAAATTATTTCTAAAAATGACACATTCATTTTCAACCATAGATTAACTAATCAATGGTGTAAGATGGGTTTTTCAGGTTTTTCAGGTTTTCCAAAAAGGTGAGGTTTTCCATTGATCCTTACCCTATATATATACATGGCAAGGATATGATAAAAACTAGTATTTTTGTAAAAAACTAAAAACTAGTACAATTTATGCAAGGAGGGACCAAAAGTGTAATTTTTATAATTTATAAACAAAAAAAACGCGGAGGGGTAGTTTTGGAAATAAAAAAAATACGATATTTGGGGGCGGGGGTGTCATTTATGTAAACACAAACAAAAAAATCCAAACAAGCCCTAACCGTCATTCTCCAGTCGACGATCACGAATCTCTAACAAAAAACCGATCGTGAAGCCGAATAATACGCTCAACGATCAACCGGACGTCTGAATCAGGATCAAGTGTCTGTACGATGAAGAACGTAACATAAATTAACAATGCTTGTCGATTTTAACTTGAAAAAACATTTGGAAACAAAAAATCGCAACAACTACCAGTAAATTAACTATGGAGTCTAATATGACATTTTCTAAATTCTGAGTTAAATTATATATTTTTTCAATTCTCTAAGGTGTAAAACAGAATTATAACATCTTTATCATAATTACAACTTCTACCCTAAAGTTTCAGTATTTACATAATTAGCCCAAAACTTTACAAAATCATGTATGTGACCAATTTCATAGTTTAGGTCACATGAATATTCATAACAAAAAAGTCCAGAACAAATTGCATTGTTTGAAAATGTTGATACCTGATATGTGCGTCGTGTGAAGTATCAAGCAATGTACAAGATCAAGTCAAAATATACTTGGCCGAACCTGGTCCGAACCTAGAGTTCGGACTGGGCGAACCTGGGGTTCGGACGAAGCTCGGCCAGCTGGGTATAAATAGTTGTTTGGTCTTTGTAATAGTAAGTTCTAAGCGTGTGAGATTTCTGCTAAGTGTGTGTTTCTGTGAGTGTTCTCTGTGTCTGTATTCTGAGTGTTTACTGGTTGTAATTGTTCATTGTGATAAATAAAACAATTGGTTATTTACGTTTCGATGTTCGAATAGCTAGATTGAGTAGACGATCTGATGCTCACACATTTTCAAGTGGTATCAGAGCTTTCTGGTTCACTCTACTGATCTGTGGTTGCTATTTTCGGATTTTTGAAGCGTTGTTAGTGATTTTCGAGTTTGTAATTGTGTTTTTCATCAATTTTATCGAGTGTTTGGTGTCAACTTTGCTTTTAAACCATTTTCTATCGGTTTTTTTCTGATCCACAGTAACGAGTTTCGTCAAAATCTGTCCATTTTCGTGCGTTTTTTAAAAATGAAGTCGAGGTTCGGAGGTACCTTATCAGGTTCGGAGTAACCGCTCCGAACTTCAAGTTCGGTCGACATTCGGTCCATCTTCGGTGAGAGTTCAGAGGTTTGGTCTAGTTCGGTCGAGGTTCGGAGTTAGATCGGTGCGAGATCGGAGCTACATAGGTTCGGTCGAAGTTCGGACAGTTGATTTTGATTCGGAGCAAGTTCGGACGAAGTTCGGACTTTGGATTTAGGTTCGGACGGAGTTCGGAGGTCAGTGATAGGTTCAGAGCAAGTTCGGCCAGCAGAATTTAAAAATTTTCAAACGATGTCGGAATTTCAAGCGTTTGCTGCAATGCAAAGTGCGATGCAAACCATGTTCATTTTGATAATGAAATCGGAACAAGTCAGAAAGTTCCCAAATTGTTGAAGCTAGAAGATTATCAGAATTGGAAGAAACGATTTTCTGCATACATCAGTACAAATGATATTGATTTATGTATTCCCTTTCGAAAGTTGTATGAACGACCAACTAAAGAAAGAGATTATAAGGAACTTCAAGATTTTGATGCTGCTGAAAGAAAAAGTTATGAGCTTGAAAAGAAAGTTTATGGTTATCTTACTATGGCTTCACCTACTGAACTGTTACATCAATTCAGCACTTGTAAGAAATCAAAGCAATTGTGGGATGCTCTTTCAGTAAGATGTGAGGGTAATGATGATTACAAGAAGAGTCGGAAGAAAGTGTTGATAAAGAATTTGATAATTTTCAAAATTATGAAAATGAGAATATTACTGCTCTCGTTTCACGGTTTTCACATCTAATTAGTGAATTAAAGATAGTTGGTATTGAGAAATCTGATGCTGATTTGAAGGAAAAGATTATGGAAGCTTTACCTGAAAAGTGGGAGAATTATGTTTTGCTGCTCACTCATGATAAGGATTATACTACAATGACGTTTCACGAGCTTACTGGAAAACTTCATGCTCGAGAAATGGAAATGTTAAACTCAAAGAAGTCAACTGCTATTTTGCAAAATCCTGAATTGTATCATGGTGAGAATACGGCAAGTATGAATGCTAAATCTAAGCCGAATCTGAGTTCTGCACCAAGTACAGCTTTCTTGACTAGAATTTCTGATAATTCTGATAACAAGTCGTCACGGGGTTGTAGCTTTACAATTCCAAATTTTTCAAGTCAGAATGCTTTTTCTGCTGAATCAACAGATGATTGTGCTAAAATGATTTCTGCATTGATTTCCTCATCTTTTGATTGATTATCAAAAATGTTGATGATGCAAAGTTAACCAGTGATGATCTTGATGCACTTGATTATGATCAACTAACTGAATTGGATATATCTTGGCAATATGCTATGTTATGTCAAAGATCGAAGAGGTTCTTCAAGAAACATGGAAGAAATCTTTCTGGTGATAAATTGGGTTTTGACAAGTCTAAGTTAAAATGTTATAAATGTTCGCAGCTTGGACATTTTGCCAAAGATTGTCAACAGGCTCATGCAAGCAAGCCTGGTTTTACTCAATCACCCAAGCCTGGTTTTACTCAACCATCTACTAGTAACACAAGCAAGACAACAGCTTTAACAGCTCAACATGATGGTGTTTATGATTGGGGTCAACATTTTGGATATGATACATCAACATTAATTGTCACACATGACCAAGATGATTATTATTCTGATTCGAGTTCATATGACGCTGCTGAGAATGAGAAATTTGAATCCAAAATTGAAGCCTTGATGAAAGAAAAAGAATTTTTGATTGAAGAAGTCAAGAGAGTTTCTGCTGACTTAAAAATGATTAGTTCGGAGTTGGAAATTTCTAAGGAAAATGAGAAGGAATTGGGTATGAAGAATGAATGTTTGCTTAAAGAGATCAAATTGCTGAATGAAGTTTTAGAAATTTCTAAACAAGATAAAAGAGATGTTGAAGCTGCAAAGGCTAAGATCTGTGAAGAAAGGGATGATTTGGTGAAAGAAGTCAAGAAATGGAAGGATGAAGCGGAGGATACTGCTTCTGATTTCACGAATTTGTTTGATAAATCAAAAGTCAAGCTTGATCTGCTTACAAAGAATGTTGAAGATTCAACTGCTAAGATTGAAGCATATCAAGTTGACATGGAAAAGTTGTTGGATGAGAAGCGGGAGTTGGTTCGTGTAAATAAAGTTCAAGCAGCAAATTTGGAGATTCAAAATGGCAATGAAGATAAATTGAAGAAGGAATTATTTGAAGGCCTTGATAATCTTCGCCTACAAAAATTTGAAACTCACAAGGTTACGAAGCGATTGATTGCTAAAGAAAAAGAATTTACTGAGGCTCAACAAAAAATTTCTGATCTAAAAATTCAAGTTCTGGATGCTAATCGATTGCTTAACAATGTTTCAAATTCTCAAGTTTTCACAAGCTTCTTAGCTAATGATGCTAATTTTGAGAAAATGTTTGATAAGACTGCATCACCCCCTGCTCATATCAAAGAAGCTTTTAAAGAAGTGAATGAACAAGTTGACGAATTTGATTATTCAAAGGTTTCATCATCTACTGTTGAGGATGAGAAAGTTGTGACGAAAAAGAAGAATAGAAAGAATAAGAAAAAGAAGGAAAAGAAATATGAAGTTTCTCCTGCTCCAAAATTTGTATTTGGTTCATCTTCTGCTGATAATAAGAAGCCGGCTACTTCAAGTGACAAGCTCAAGTCACAATCTGGATTTGATGAAAAGATCTTTTATGATCAGAAGAATGTGACTGAAGTGAAAGCTGAATTTTCTCGTTTAGCGAAGAATGGACATTTTACACCTGAGGAGAAGATTTCTGGAAAGCATGTGGGACTGGGTTTGGGTTTTCACGGGATGAAAGATAAAACTGAGAAGGCTCAAGAGTCATCATCTCCAGATTTGAAGAAATTGAAGCTGAAGCAAGTGAAGAAGGATGTGTTTAAGGCATAAAAAGTTCAACCTTAGAGATTCTACAAGCTCAAAGGTTCTGATCAGCTTTTCTCTGATAAAGATTTTCCTCTTCATTGTGTTGATGCTCGGAAGATTTCTGAAGTTTTTGTGAAAGCTCAAGTTTCTTCTGAAAGTTCTCAATCTCGAAGCCCTACATCCAAATGGGTACATGATCACAGGCATCAGGTATATGATTCTCATTCTGATCATGTTCGAGATATTCATGTGTGTTCTTCGCAGGTACATCAAAAGTGGGACAAATCAACACAAAGCTGTTATATTTGCCGCCGAACAGGGCATATGGCAAAATATTTTCCACTACCTGCTGATTCCACCCAAGAAATCTGTTTTTGGTAAACCTGCCAACACAAAGTTCTTTGATGAAAAAGGCAGAGTTTTTGATGAAGTTAAGCCTATATTCTTTCATAAACAAAAACGTTTTGTTCCAATGTTCTCAAAGGTTCAAAGTGTAGGTTCATCATCACAGTCACCTATGATAAGTTCATCTCAAAGTGTTTTACCAAAACAACAACAATGGAAACCTAAGGTGGTTTCTAAGCAAAACAAGGACACTGGTCGACCAGAAGCAATTCGCTTTGGGTCATTTTTGGACTAATTAGTTTGACCAGTGTGCAGGTATTTCTAGAAGACCTATCGACGATTGCAAAGTTGTTGATGGAGGACTATTCTGCTTAACTTAAATTTCTTGATAAATCTTTCTAACCTACAAATTTTCTGAAGTTCTAAAATCTGCAAAATATCTGTGTTGATTGATCAACTTTCTTCTGCTTACCAGGTTTTCTCATAAAGCCAAAAATAGGGTTTGTTTTTGTGTAAAATGAAAATCCAAAAAATAGAGTTTTCATTTTAAGGGGGAGAATTGTAAGTAAGGGGGAGTGAGTAATTGAGAAAAAGCATGTTATGGGAAGAAGGTGAATACATGCAAAATATAGAATTGTGAGAAATTGATCATTGGGAAATGATGGTACATTGGCTTACGCATCTGACTCATGGATAGAGTATATGAAAGAGCCATAAGATCATTGTGTGATATGCTTGGTAGGCTCGGCAAATCAGAAAGTATTCAGATGTGATATACATTAAATACTAATGCTTGACCATGTGGATAACATCTTGATGCATATTTCATGACACAAAAAGAAAAATAAGTGTGAAATTCAAAATGAGAAGTCACAGTGTATACATGTGTTCTTTTTGCAAAGATTTAAACTTGTTTGATTTTCTTTATTTTTTCAAACGATCGGACTTTCTCTGCGTATCGAAAGATCGACCTGATCGTTGTTCGTTTGACGTTCTACTTTATTTTCTTTGGTGTTTCGTATAACTCATCGGACTTTCTCTGCGTGTACGGGAGTACCGACCTGATTGTTGTTGGGTTATACAATTTCAACTTGTTTTGTTTTCTTATTTTGTTAAATCCTAGGCCTTATCTGTGTATCGAAAGATCGACCTTAAGGTAGACGATTTAACGTTCTTATTTCTTTTTGCATGGAACACAGTTGACAATATCATGAAAATACTATGCGTTGTGAAAAATCACAAGTGCTGTCACACAAAAGGAAAAAGAAATGTCTGATTATGTCTGATAGTGTGGGATACACTGGTCAAAGAAAATCTAATCTAATTAATACTTTAACATATCCAAATGTTATGAGTATGATTCTGCCTGAGTTTAAGTTGGACAAATTATACCCAGCAATCAACATGACTTATGTGTTTCGATTAATTGAAATTGAAGTGTAGTTCAGTGCGTTATGACCAAGATGATCCCATATAGTGATCTTTCTCATACCAAAAATAGTGTTTAATTATGTATTGCAATTTCATTTCATATCACGAAAAGAACAAAAAGATTTTCAGTGTGTTTTAGCATAAACTTGAAAAATCAAAAAGATTTTAGGTTTGTTTTGGTATAAATTTTCAAAAAGCCAAAAAGATTTTGTTTCTGCTTTATTTTCGATCTGATCAACACGTGATACAAATCAATTTTCAAAATCATATCTTGGAGTCTCAAAGAAACGTTTTGTGCCAAGATTATTTAAATGTTTAAGCAGGTTGCTGTGTGCAAGTCATCGCAACTTCAAGTCTTCTGAAGATGTTGATGAAAGACCAGAGATACACTAAAATGTCATCAAGTATTCAAGATTAAGCTACGATCGAGTTGAGGAGGAGTGTGATAACGGTTTGTCAAGCCGTTTCAAATCCCTAACCTAGATTAATTTTGTAGTAGTGGAAGTTAGGGTTATCGAACCTAGGGAATATGTGGAAATTGATTAATTGACTATTAAATTAACCTAAATTACTGATTAACCTAAAATTACCTAAGATTGCCACTTGGCTGTTTTGATTGATTGGGTGAATTAACTAACAAATTAACTAACTTTAAACTAGGAAATTAATTGAATTATCAAATGAGACAAAGCTAACCACTTTTGGATCCTGGTTGGCTACCGATCTAGACAAAACCTAATTACTAACTAGTGACACATAGACATGCCCCCCAATTGCTTCCTTGACCTAATAACCTAAGTTCCTAATGGGCTGATTAGTCCTGCCGCAAGAAAGTGCTAGATCAATAAACAGTGGACAACTAAAACCCTAGGTTACTAGTTAAATTAAACAATTTCACATGCGGGTGTTCAACGGTAGCAAGTATTCCGGAACAACTAGTTTAGCAATTGATTAGTCATAGAACGATTTCGCCAACCAATCACCAAAAGCAGTTAGTGGTGATTAGCCGGACATGGCTAATGAAACACACATTATTAAAATTAAAGATTGCATAAGAAACGATTACCGGATGATTGAATTGCCTCCAAATCTCCAAAGCACAAGCGAAAATCGCAAAAACCTAAGCTCTGGCCGTCTGGAACAATGATGGAATAATAAAAAAAACTTCACCAACAAGTTTAAATACAAAACCCTAATCTAAAACTTCTGACGACCAATTCGGGGCGTACCGCCCCAGAATGTGGGATTCTGGGCGTACCGCCCGGATTGTAAAATTCGGCCGCTTCTCTAAACTTTAGGGCGTACCGCCCTGGTTTCTTCACTTCTGGGCGTACCGCCCAGATCTGGATCTCAGGAACTTTCTTCAATTTCTTCTAAGTCTTCACTCGTTCCTGCTTGATTCTCGATCCCTGTACCAGCAGCTTCCAGTTCTTCATAAAACTCCATTTTTAGCTCATTAAGCTCACGGTACCTCAAAACATAAAAACCCATGAAAATGCAACGTAATCCAATCATTATTATAACTAAACATAGCAAATTAAGAACAATAATGACGACACATTGGACTAACATCAGAGTGTGTTCGAAGATTCATTTCATTGGACGAATGGATTCCACACTTGAGGGGGAGCTTGATTGAAGATACAAATTTGATGATGTTGAAGAGATACTGCACACGACGAGGGGGAGTTTGTTGATACCTGATATGTGCGTCGTGTGAAGTATCAAGCAATGTACAAGATCAAGTGTATGCTTGGCCGAACCTGGTCCGAACCTGGAGTTCGGACTGGCCGAACCTCGGGTTCGGACGAAGCTCGGCCAGCTGGGTATAAATAGTTGTTTGGTCTTTGTAATAGTAAGTTCTGAGCGTGTGAGATTCCTGCTAAGTGTGTGTTTCTGTGAGTGTTCTCTGTGTCAGTATTCTGAGTGTTTACTGGTTGTAATTGTTCATTGTGATCAATAAAACAATCGGTTAATTACGTTTCGATGTTCGAATAGCTAGATTGAGTAGACGATCCGATGCTCACGCATTTTCAGAAAAATATAATCAAACATTCCATTATGTGATTATCATCAAAGTCTTGATTTTTTTCTTACTTTTATTACCAAAATTTAAACTTTGATTATAAAACTTATATTCAACAGTGACAAAACATAATATTAAGTTTGTATATCAGTTAATAATCACAAGAAAAACAGATCCATGGTCTTTTATTAAGAATTAGATGGTTATCCCCAATCAAATGTGTATGTGGAGAGTTGACTTTTCGATTAACCCTATATGAACAGAAAAGAAGAACAGGGTTTCGAAGGATTTTGTAAAACAAAGGTGTTGGTAAAAAGAAGGTACCCGAAAGATGAACAGAAGTTCTGAAATCGACTGGTCAAACCTCCGGCCAATGACTTTTGAAATTGCGATCGAGAGCTTATGGAACGAAATTGATTGATGGTTTAGGTCGTGTAGATGTTCCAGAGACGATGTGAGTCAGTATTTATAGGAGAGGGTGACCGTAGGGTTCGAATTTCGAAGATAAGGATAAAGGAAAGTTTAAAAAAATTAAGAAACTAAGATTGATTCAAATGATTATGGAAGCATTTGAGGGTTCTAGGATGTTCCTAAATGGTTACAAGTGATATGGTATGAAAAAATTAAGTTAAAATGGATTAAAAACGAAGTTTGGAGGCCAAAATATGTCAAACTCGAAGTCTGGTCGCGATCAGGTCTTGTTAAGGAAGGGTTATATACGCTGGAGCTGGTTACACGACACTAAACACGCTTTGCCTCAATGGTCAAGGCGCTGATGTGATAACATGGCGGTTATTGGTTCGATTCCAGTGGCCAGCAGTTTCCTTTTTTTTTCCTTTCTTCTATTCGTTCGCTATCCAAATCAACTCGAAACCACTTCAAATTTTAACCACAATAATAATATATATATATTTATATATATATATATATATATATATAAACAATATGGAACCATAAAATATGATTTTCGAGATTCACGGATTCTCCGGTTAAAACCGAAATTGCACGAAAATTGAGATTTCATAAATTATGTTTTTTTAACCTTGAACTTTTGCGAAACTTCACATGTACTTACTTGTGTGCGTGACTAGTATTACCCACAAGCTTCACACATGTTTAGATTCACCCAAGTTACCCGGTTTTAACTCAATTAACGAAAATGATTAGAATCGAGATTTTAGACGCGATTAAATTTAAATAACCAAATAGTTAGCGGATAACGTGATCAATGACATAACCAAACACAACCATATGACAAATGAGACATCAAATTGAGATAGAATCCTTTATTGATCATCAACCATGATTACCGGAACAGAAAATGGAACGGGTACAATCAATACGAAGAAAAAAAATCCGAAAGGTCACATCCATGGTGATGTTAACATGGATGAGAAGGGGAAATCACATTTATATTTTGGATGGTCAAGCCAAGATTGGAAATGAGGCAAATGTATCTATTAGTAGTGATCAATCAAAGGCAATGTTATGGCATTAAAGAATGGGGCACATCAATGAGAAGGGGATGATTGAGTTAAACAAAGTTGGTGTTCTTGGAGAGTTGAAGACTACACATGCTGGTTCTGTGAGAACTGTATCTTGGGCAAATCTCACAGGGTGAAATTTCCAAGAAGTAAGCATCAAACTAAAGGGATACTTGATTTATCCATGCTGATTTATGGGGACCCTCAAGAGTGCAGTCATTGGGAGGTGCCAGGTATTTTATGTCTTTAGTTGATGACTTTACAAGAAGGGTATGGGTGTTTGTTCTTAGAAGTAAAGAGCTTTTGAGAAATTTAAAGAGTGGAAAGCTATGGTAGAAAATCAATATGAAAGGAGGGTTAAGATGCTGAGAACAAACAATAGCCTAGAGTTTTGTAATTCCTGGTTTGATCAGTTTTGTAAAACACATGGAATTGTAAGGCATTTGACTGTGGCAGGTACCCCTCAACAGGATGGCTTGGTGGAAATAATGAATATAACCTTGCTAAATAAAGTAAGGTGTATGTTGTTCAATGTAGGAATGCCTAAAACTTCTTGGGTAGAGGCACTCTCAACTGCTGTGTATCTAGTAAACAGAACTCCTCAACTGCTATAGACTTAAAAACACCTATGGAAATGTGGTCAGGGGAAACACCAAGGTGTGATCATATCAGGGTATTTGGTTCAGTGGCTTATGCACATATAAGTCAAGGTAAACTGGAACCAAGGACACAAAAATGTATATTGTTAGGCTATCCAGAAGGGGTGAAAGGGTACAGATTATGGAGGTTAGATGAAGGCAGTCCTAAAATCATAGTGAGCAGGGATGTAACTTTCAGAGAGGAGATGATGTACAAAGACACTCTTAAGAGCATTGTTAAGAAGTTGACTATGGATGAACATGATGTTCAAAGTGAGGTGGAGAAGCATGCACAAAGTAAGCAGACTCTAAGTGAAACTAAAGGAAGCTCAGGATCAAGAATCACCTCACCACATGAGCAACCTGATTACAGTATAGCCATAGATAGACCCAGGAGAAATATTATTAAACCTATAAGGTTTAGACAGGAGGATGAGTTGTCAGCTTTTATGTTCAATGTGGTAGAAGAGGATTGCATATATGAGCCTTTGTCTTATCAAGATGCAATGGATTCAAGTGATAAAGACAAATGGGAAGCTGCTATGCGGGATGAGATGCAATCCTTGCTAAAAAATGGAACATGGAGATTAGTTGATAAACCAGAGAATCAGAAACTTGTAGATAACAAGTGCTTATTCAAGGTCAAAGAAGGAATGCCAGGTGAACCTCTCAGGTATAAGGCAAGGCTGGTTGCAAAGGGTTTCACTCAAAGGGTTGGGATTGATTACATTGAAATTTTCTCACCAGTGGTCAAACACACTTCAATAAGGGTCATCTTGTCACTTACAGTTGTGTTTGGCAAGACAACATTTTTACATGGCTATCTTGATAAAGAGATATATATGAAGCAGCCAGTTGGGTTTAAAGTGAAAGGTAAGGTTGGTCAGGTATGTTTGTTGCAAAAATCACTGTATGGCCTTAAGCAATCACCTAGGCAATGGTATAAAAGATTCAATGACTTTGTGGTTTCAAAAGGATTTATGAGCAGCAAGTATGATTGTTGTGTCTATTATAAAGAATATAAGCCACAAAAGTTTGTATATCTGTTGTTATATGTTGATGATATGCTGCTGGCCTGCAAGGAATTATCCCAGATTAATGAAGTGAAGGCTTTGCTACAATCTGAATTGAAATGAAGGGTTTGGGGCTAGCTCAAAAGATATTAAGGATGGAAATTATTAGAGATAGAAGGGCTGGTATAATAAAGTTGACACAAGAGAAGTATGCTGAGAAGATATTAGCCAATTTTAATATGTTGAACAACAAAGTGGTGTCTTCACCTAGCTGCTCATGTGAAGTTGTCTGGTTTAGAGATGAAGAATTAATCTGGATGCAAAAGGTGCCTTATTCAAATGTAGTGGGTTGTTCAATGTACTTGATGATCTGTATAAGGCCAGATCTCAGTTATGCAGTGAGTCTTGTTAGCAGATATATTAGCAGGCCAGGCAAGAAGCATTGGGAGAGTTTCAAGTGGATACTAAGGTATCTTACTGGTACTAAAAGCATGGGGCTAATGTATGGTAATTGTTCAGATCAAGTAGATGTTATTACTGGCTATGTGGATGTTGATTTTGCCAAAGATTTGGATAAGGGCATATCTTTAACAAGTTACGCATTTAAAGTCGTGGATGAAACTGTGAGCTGGAAAGCAACTTTGCAAAAGGTTGTTGCTTTGTCCATAACAGAATTAGAATTTATGGCATTAACTGAAGATGTGAAAGAAGGAATGTGGTTAAGAGGATTTGTTGATGAGTTGGGTGTTAATTGTTCAAACTCATTGATCAAATGTGATAATTCTGGTGCAATTCAGTTGTCAAAACATAAAGTCTTCAACAACAGGTCTGAACATATTAATGTCAAGCTGCATTTCATTAGGGGGGTTTTAGAATCTAGTGAGGTAAAGGTGGAGTATGTGGAAACTCAAAAGAATGTTGCTGACATGTTAATCAAAGTGTTACCAAATGAAAAATTCTAAACGTTGTTTGAAAATTCTGAATGTTTATGATTCTCATCTTGACTAAGGTGGAGATTGTGAGATATTAGTCAAAGCTAAGAAGTAATTGAGCTGGTCAAAGAGTTATAGTCAAATGTAGCTGATTTGATGATTTTCTGAAATTACAATGGCTTGGTTGTACAACTTTGAAAGTCGAGGGACCTGAACTGTAAATTTGTTGTTAATGGTTGTTAATAAGTTGTTAGCGTCTATTAAGCTCTATAAGTTTGGGCGAATCTTTTGTAATGGTTTACTTTTGAATTCCTTTCAGATTTTTCTTTCATTTGTAAGCCATAATCATAATCAATAAAGAGTTTCATTGATTTCGCTTTCATTCTTTGTCAGTTTAATCGATTTTGTGTGTGAGTGTTCTTCTATTCCAACATTTTGATTTCACAGTTGTCTTTATTTTAAGGATTTATCGGAAGTGCGCAAAACTATATATGGGGAGAAAAGGAAGAGAAGGCTAATCCGCGCCATAATAATAAATTAATAATAATCTCATTTTGATGTATATGGAAGATAAGGAATGAAAGAGTATTGCGTAAGAATTTTAGATCTGTTGAGAAATTTGATAATGCGAAACACAAATCTCACCGATTTTACTCAAAATGAACAACACGAAATTAACAATCAATTGACACACAACAAGAAATCAAAACTAGAATTAGATCAATCGTTCATGATTACATGATGAAAAATGAAAACAATCGTTCGAGTAAACAAGAGAATTGACGAAGATGATGAACACAGCTCTCGATCCCCCTTTTAAGCTCCTAACCTCTTGTTAACGGTCATTAACAAAATTAGTACACTTTGCCCCCCCCCCCCCCCTCAGGTTTTGTAGACTTAACACCCGCTTACAACTTCAACTTTCACAAGTGTCAACTAACACCCTCTAACTTTGACTTTGGCATAAACACACCCTCAACAAACTCCACCTTTATGACAAAGTCATAAGAATAAGTCTGATGATCATTCATCTAATGCTATCCTACTATATCACCGGCATACAATCATTAGCACCGAATATCATTGACCATAAACTGGTTTGAATATCCTAGTGTGATTCATATGCTTTAGATACAGCATTAACAAAAGACACTTATTAACAAAAGATCACCTAACCTACACCCAACTGTTCTAAACAAAATGTGAACTTAGAACCTGGGACAACTTTGGTTAGAACATCTGCAGCATTCAACTCAGATTTAACATACCTAACCTTCACTTTCTTTGAGTTCACCACTTCTCTAATAAAGTGAAGTTTTACATCTATATGCCGTGTCCTATTGTGAAACACCTGGTTTTTAGAAAGCTGTATAGCTCCACTATTATCACAATAGACCATTACCTCTGAACTTTTAACTCCCATTTCAGAGCAAAAACCTGTTAACCATATTGCCTCTTTAACTGCCTAAGTCAGAGCTATAAATTCAGCCTCTGTCGTAGACAATGCTACAACATGTTGCAAAGTTGACTTCCAACTTACCACTCCTCCACATGCCTTAAAAACATATCCTGTGATGCTTCTTCCCCTATCCATATCTTTTGCAAAATCAGAATCCACAAACCCCAAAACTTGATCAACTTTGTCATATCTCTGACCAAGCAGCAACCCTTGAGTCTGAGTTCCCTTCAAATACCTCATAATCCACTTTACAGCATTCCAATGTTGTTTCCCTGAATTACTAAGATACCTACTCACAATACCAACACTATATGCAATATATGGTCTTGTACACACCATTAAAAACATCAAAGAACCTATTGCACTAGCATAAGGAGTATTTGACATTATCCTCACATCTTCACTAGTCTTGGGGCAATCTTGTTTTGACAGCTTAAAATGAGCCCCAATTGGAGTGCTAACAGGTTTGCTGATGTTAGTCCAAATTGTCGTCATTATTATGCTTATATTATCTTATTTAATAACAATAATGGTTGGATTACATGGCATTTTCACAGGTTTTTGTATTGTGAGGTACCACGAGCTTAAGTAGCTAACAATGGAGTTTTATGAAGAACTGGAAGCTGCTGGTACAAGGATCGAGAATTGAGCGGGAACGAGTGAAGACTTAGAAGAAATTGAAGAAAGTTCCTGAGATCCAGATCTGGGCGGTACGCCCAGAAGTGAAGATAATAGGGCGGTACGCCCTAGAGTTTAGAGAGCGGCCGAAGATTTGCAATCCGGGCGGTACGCCCAGAATTCCCCATTTTGGGGCGGTA
>JBCNJP010000023.1:96462062-96531001 GCA_039602395.1 Deinandra increscens subsp. villosa | reverse complement strand
TCCAAATGTTTTTTCAAGTTAAAATCGACAAGCATTGTTAATTTATGTTACGTTCTTCATCGTACAGACACTTGATCCTGATTCAGACGTCCGGTTGATCGTTGAGCGTATTATTCGGCTTCACGATCGGTTTTTTGTTAGAGATTCGTGATCGTCGACTGGAGAATGACGGTTAGGGCTTGTTTGGATTTTTTTGTTTGTGTTTACATAAATGACACCCCCGCCCCCAAATATCGTATTTTTTTTATTTCCAAAACTACCCCTCCGCGTTTTTTTTGTTTATAAATTATAAAAATTACACTTTTGGTCCCTCCTTGCATAAATTGTACTAGTTTTTAGTTTTTTACAAAAATACTAGTTTTTATCATATCCTTGCCATGTATATATATAGGGTAAGGATCAATGGAAAACCTCACCTTTTTGGAAAACCTGAAAAACCTGAAAAACCCATCTTACACCATTGATTAGTTAATCTATGGTTGAAAATGAATGTGTCATTTTTAGAAATAATTTGAAATCTATTTAATGCACCAAGGGCATAATAGACATATCATATTTTTATTAATAAATGTTCAAATCAATTTTCTCTCTCTCATCATTTCTTTCCTAAAGTCTCTCTCTCTCTCCTTTAATTTTAAATTTTCAGACCAAATTTTAGAAAAAAATAAAACCTAATTTACAAAAGAAAAATAATCGTTGATCATCAGCTCATCACCAGCGTAACGATTGTTACATCGTTGTAACAATAATTTTATTTTATTTTTCAAGAAAATAAACGATGGTTACATAGGTGTAACCATTCAGAAAAGTTTGTAATTTGTATTCGTGGTTCTATTGTTTCTAGATCTGATTACACGTACGTAACACTTTTATTTCACATGTTTTTAATTGATGTTACACGAATGTAACACCATGTATTTTCTTTCTAGAACATTATGAAATTGTTTCACGTGATTACGCATATGATAGTTATTACATAAATGTAAGTAGTTATTACACGTATTTTAATTCACATGTTTTTAATTGATGTTACACGAATGTAACACCATGTATTTTTTTCTAGAACGTTATGAAATTGTTTCACGTGATTACGCATATGATAGTATTACATAAATGTTAGTAGTAATCTCCTATCAACTTCTTTCTTTCTAGGTAACTTTTCTGAAAGGTTACACCTATGTAACTATCGTTTATTTTCTTGAAAAAGTACCTAAAATTATTGTTACAACGATGTAACAATCGTTGTGCTGATGATGAACTGCTGATCAACGATTTTTTTCTTTTGTAAATTAGGTTTGTTTTTTTTTAATTTAGACTGGAAATTTGAAATTAAAGTAGAGAGAGAGAGATTTTAGGAAAGAGTATATGAGAGAGAGAAAATTGGTTTAATCAATTTATTAAAAATAGTTTACAAAAATAGATTATGACAAGTTACCATATTGCCTTTTAAATAAAAGAAAAATTAAAAACAAAAGAAATAATGTGATTGGTTGAAAAAGGTTTTCCAGGTTTTCCAATAATTAGAGGGTTTTCCAATGATCCTCTTCATATATATATATATATATATATATATATATATATATATATATATATATATATATATGGGTTAGGTTCAAATGAGAACTTATTATTTCTCTTACTTTCTTAATTCCCAAGACAGATTGGCTACATATGTAACTTTGTTAAATATGATAATTTTTCACTGTGTTACATTTGTAAACTCATCAGGATATGTATAACCAAAAAAAATAACAAAATAAATTTTATTAATTTATAAACAAACAATTACAATCAACAATAAACGTTACAAAATGTTTTATACGAACCGGCATATCTAAAAAATTATCAAAAGAATAAACTAGCTAACAAACCAAATATAACAACCTAACAAAAATATATATACAAACCCTAATTATGCTTCAGATCTTGATAATAGTCTTCATCTTTGACGTAAAATACATTCATGATGTGCTGCAAACACATCTAATTTTCCTATGTAGTTTGTATATAAATTGAGTCGAGTTTGAGTCATTTTTATTTACTTTTTATCTATTTGAGCCTTAATGTGATACTTAGTCATTTTTGTATAAATTTGTGTGAGTTTGAGTCTTTTATTTTTAAGTGTATTTAATTATGCCAATGTGCTAAAAATGGTTAAATATATTTGTTGCAGGTTGGTATAATTACCTAAGGGGATGGTATGACATTTTATCAAAGCTCAAGGGTTAAAAGAGTTATTAATGGAAGTTCAGGGGGCCGAATTGAAAATATATAAAACTTTATACGAATTCCATATGTGAATTGAGATAAGGATCATAATGAATGAGGACTTAATTGCCGAAAATTAATTAGAAAAAAAAAAGATAACGTGAAAAGGAAAAAGAGCTCCATGTCACATGAAAAATGAACCTGATTATAGAATTGGGAGCAATTAATTGGATTTGTGTACATGAACTTTGGATTGGGCTGCGAATTGTTTTTGGGCTAAGAAATAATCTACACGCCGCATAAGGGAAAAACAAGGAAATAAAAGGTGGAGGCAAACAACAATTCGAGGGTTCAGATGGCAGAGAGGGAGTTCAAGCTTACGGACGAAATTTGGAGGAGAAAACCCTACGTACGCAAGCAAAGGGGGTAGAATATATTCGTCGGCAGAGACCTCTTGCACAAGAATTTTTAAGCAGAGGAAGGTCAAGGAATAATAGGAGATCAACCCGATACAACCATTCGATTAACATTGTCAATTCGGGTTCTTTTCTTTATTTATTTTCTTGATTGATTTTTGGTTTTAAACTATGTTCTTGATCAAGATTATGACTTTTATTATGATATTTGTTCATGACCATGGTGGTAGGCTAAATCCCTTTTGTACCGCCTAGACCGTTATGATGAATTTTTAGTATTAATTGCTTTATTTGGTTTATGACAATTTCTATTGATGGATGATGCTCTATTAAATTCCTTAATTTTCTGCAATTGTATGCATATGCATATTATTATTAGGGTTTTGAATATTAGTTAATACTTGAGTTTTCTTCGAATGTCTTTCGGGTTGGGTAATTTATCTAAAGTCGCTAGCTTTAGGGTTAGTAACCGAAAAGTGGTTTAGGAGACGTCCCGAGCCATAGTTAATTAATTAATATTTATTATCTTGATATTAATATTCTGCCTATCTAGAGACCCAAAAGGTAATAGATTGTCGGGTAGTCGGGTTGGTTAATGAACTAGGATAACATTGTCTAAAAAGGAAGTGCCCTAGGAATTTGTCTAATCTGCTATTCCGTGTCAGTTGCAGTAATTAGAGGTAGCTCCGCTTATCTTAGGGTTCCTTAGATTGTTTCGAAGGATGTTAGGGTAAGTGAATCGGGAAGAACTCAAAAGGTGAACCGATTGTCCGAGCGTTAGAGTTGTCTATTAGGAAGAACTCAAAAGGTGAACTAACCAAACCAGTGCGTTTATTCCAACCGTTAGGTATTCTACAGTAACGCGCAGAGAGTGATTCGGAGGCTCGTAGGGTTTCTAGAGGTTGTGTCTTAAGATCCTGGTTCCAACAGAGTTGTCATAGCCGAGTGAAGTTGTTAATGTTGATTAGGATTCTAGGTCTAGGTGGTACCTTTCTCGTATTCGAATTTGTCCTAAGATCTTTGTTTTCGGTTGTTAGTTGATAGTCAGGTAGTTAGCTTAGTTAAATTAGTTAATTCAATTCTTTAAAACCAAAATTACTCAAAATTCCATTCTTAGGTCCTAGGTTGAGTCTTGTTACTAGTTTCCTTAGGGTTCGATATCCGGTCTTTTGTAGCTATACTGCCACCGATAGGTACACTTGCCTTTAGGTTCGGTTTAGTTTTAGGAGTTTCGGTAAAATTAGGTGTGTCTAGGTCTAGGATTAGGTCTAGGATATTTTTATTATTTTTAGGTGTAGTTCCGAACACATCAATTCACCTACGAAAAGAAAACAAATCCATCAGTTGCTGATGTTTATTATAGAAGTGTTACATATGAAACCCAAGACTTGCATATGTAAACCAACACTTAAAATATGTAAACAGTGAGTTACATATGTAAACCAAGAGTTACATATTTAACACAATTAAATTATATTCAACACAATTAAATTTACAATTGTGTTTTGAAACAAAGACTTACATATGTAAACCAACACTTAAAATATGTAAAAAGTGAGATACACATGTGAACCAAGAGTTACGTATTTAAACAATTAAATTTACAATTGTGTTTTGAAACAACTATTCATTATTAATTCTTATTAGAATCTTTGTCGCGTCGTTATGTTGTGTACTAGAAGTGTTACATATGAAACCCAAAGACTTACATATGTAATGCAATAATTACATATGTAAACCAACACTTAAAATATGTAAAAGAGTGATTTACATATGTAAACCAAGCGCTACATATTTAAACAAAGACTTAAAATATGTAAACAGTAAGTTACATATATAAACCAATACTTACATATTTAACCTTTGAGTTACATATGTAACTCACTACAACATGAAAACATAAAACATGTACACAAACATCAGGAAATACTGAAAACACATCAGAGTCAAACACATAGAGCTTACACATATGTAACATTTTTGTTACTTTTATGTGTTATGATAAATGTTGAATTAAAGTCGATTATTAAAAAAAACTTAAAAAGGAAATGATACTGAATCACGAAGGGCTGATGTCATAAAAAACTCAAACCCAACACAGAAGATTCCGGCGAATCTGATGATGCAACGAGCAAGAGTCCGACTAACAAGAGAACTTCCGGCGAAGTAACAACACAAGTCCAGCGAACTGAAACCACCGTGAATCAACCCTACTTCGTCGCTAACTGCCCCGACTAACAAGAGAACTTCCGGTGATTTTTCAAAATTTCAGACCGCCATAACTTGATCAAAACACAACGAAAATCACTTCCAAAAGTTGCCTTGGATTCATCTTGACTAGGAGAAAAATTATAGCACTATTGTTGATCTGTTTTGAAATCGTTTTTCAGGTCCAAATATTCAGATCGACGAAGAAGATGACCGAAAAACGGAAAACAACTCAAACGTTAATGAAACTCAAAAATTGTTGTTGCATTACCTTTATATGATCGTTTACAATTTGTGGCAACTGAGTTTGATAAAAAACGACATGAATCGCAGATTTGCCATGGATGAACTCGGATGAACACGCATCAGTCGTGATTTTTTGCGAACCTTAACAATTTTGAAACCAAGCACATTCTTTAAGTTTCTGTAGATGCGTAATGAGTCGCTGAATCAGTTAGGGTTCAGATCAACCATGTCTCATCCAGATATGACATTCCATCAACTGGATCTCGAGGTGGTTTGTGGTGGCGGTGGCGGTGGGAGGAGATGGCATATGTGGTCGAGATGGTGCGGTGGTGGCGGTGCTGGTAGGTGATGATGGGGTGGTACCATAGAGGCGATAGTGAAGATGTGTAGAAGAAAAGTGGGTTTAAAAGATGGAATGGGCTTGAATGTTGAAGAAGAAGAATATAGAAATTTAGGAAAATGAAAATTTTGAATTGAGGAAGATGAATAGGGGGGGGGGGGGGGAGAGATGAGTGAGAGTTTGATTTGATGTGGATCCAGGTGTAGGAAAAACTAGGTGTCCTCTATAAACAAATTTTACCAAAAATACCATTTACATTAAAAAAGAAAGAGAAAAGAAAGGGTGATATACTATAATTAAAGTAAACAAAAATGGATGGAATATGACAACCATTGGATCATAAAAATCAATGGCTTAGAGGGGTTTCCCAAGTTTTCCAAACTTAACATAGTTTTCACTTTATCTTTCTCCTACATATATATATATATATATATATATATATATATATATATATATATATATATATATATATATGGGGAAGGGTTCCGTGTAGACCCCTTAAATTTTGTAGACCCTGTAGACCCTTATAAAACTCAATAAAAATAAAACTCAGTTTTGTAAATTTGGTTTTTTTTATTACGATAAGCTTTTAAGAACCAAAAAAATAAATAAATAAATTAAAAACAAAACAAAAAACATTAAAAATCGAACATTTTAAGACAATGAGTTTTAAAATAATGAGTTTTAAACGCAACACTGAGTTTTATTGAGTTTATTGAGTTTTAAACTCATTGATTTTTAAAACTCATTGTCTTAAAATGTTCAATTTTTAATGTTTTTCGTTTTTCTTTTTTTTAATTATCTTTTTTTGTTCTTAAAAGCTTATCGCAAATAAAAAAACTAAATTAACAAAACTGAGTTTTATTTTTAGTGAGTTTTAATGAGTTTTATAAGGGGTCTACGGGGTCTACAAAAAATAAGGGGTCTACACGGATCTTTTACCTATATATATGTATATATATATGTATATATATATATATATAGAGAGAGAGAGATAGATAGATAGAGAGATAAATGGTAAAATGAAAACCACTTTGAGTTGAGGAATCGGAGGAAACTCTTAAAGTTCGGGGTCAAAAATCATTTTTTATTTTTTGTTTTCATTTTTTATGATGATTCTGTAGGTTATAGGCTACCCCAAGTGAAAGAAAATAAAAAAACTCCAAGTAGTTTTTTTTAATATCCAAAAACCTCTTGTTACATATGTAACAAATGCTAATCGGTGTTTATATAATGTTACATATGTGACAAGGCAGTTTTTTGTTAAAGAAAAAAGAAAAACACTACTCGGTGTTTTTTTCACCTGGTGGAGGCTATAACCTAGAGAACATCATAAAAAAATGAAAACAAAAAAATGATTTTAGATTTTGATTTTAAGAGTTTCCTCCGATTCCTCAACTCAAAGTGGTTTCCAATTTTGAGAGCCATTCTAAGCCACTAATTTATATATATGGAAACCCCCCATGAATTATAGTGGTTCCCACCTGAAATTTATGGTTGAGTTTTGGTTTTCAAAATTTCCCAAAAAAAAAGTTATCATTTGAACCGAGGTTACATATGTAAAAGTACCCTGTTACATATGTAACCTCTATTATAATTTTTTTTTTTAAAAATTTTACTAGGTGTTTTTTTAATTTTTATGCATAAAGGGGGTCTTTTTAACTTAGAGAATCACCATAAAAAAAATCGGAACAAAAATCGAATTTTTTAGCTTGGTTTTCACGGTTTTCCAAACTTGGAGAGGTTTTCATTATATCCCTCCCCTATATATATATATATATATATATATATATATGTAGGGTTAGGTTAAATTGAGAATTTATTGTTTACTTTTAAGAACTATTCTAAGCCACTCATTTTCAAAGGGGGGGGGGGGGGCACTCAAATTCATTGTTGCGGGGGAGGGGGGGGGGTTTCCTTATATATAATTAATGACTGAGAATGATTCTAAAAAATTCTCTGAATCAAACGGTTCTCAAGTGAACCTCCCCAATGAATCATATATACTTCCTTTTTGGATTTAATACTCGATTTTTGTTCTGGATAAAGAATGGGTTAAACTTTTTTAAAGAGTTTAAACTCACAATTACTCTGTAATTTAGTAATAAACTAATAATAGTGAATTTTACAAGAGAGAAAAAGAACCTTGCTTTCCGGATATGTCTCCAATTTTGTGAACTCTGATTTTTGTATGTAAGCAATGTTGCTGATATCATCTCATTTCTGTTGTTATTATTGTCTTACCAAAACCACTATATATTACATAAAACATAAATAATTCAAGAAGAACGTTCGTAGATATCCTCGATCAAATCCGTCTTAAGTTGGCTATGGACATTTCGATCTCGTATTTCCTGACAATTAGGCCGTTTTTTCTCCTCGTCAATTTGTGGGTATGTCATATCCAATTCCGCCTCGTTCAATTGATAAATCTCTTTGCCCACATCCTCTAGAATCATATTATGTAAAATTAGAGCAGCATGCATAACGTTGACTATCTTTTCTTGGTGCTAAATTCGTGCGGGATGAGCAATGATGTGCCACTTATTTTTTAACCTTGTAAATGTGCGTTCAACATCCTTCCTAGCAGCGGTTCGAGCCTCGGTGAAGGCTTTACGTCTCTTATCAATGGGAGTTGTAATCCTTTCACAATAGTCGAATAGTCGGGATAAATCCCATCAGCAAAATAATAACCACGTTTGTAGTAAAACCTCGTAGTTCAAATGACGAGTTGGGCTAACGCCCCTCTATGATATCATCCCAAAGGGTGATCGATCCATGACATTGATGTTGTTGTTGGACTCCGCAACACCAAAATATTGATGCCAAATCCACGTGTTGTATGACGCAACAACTTTGAGCATTATGGTAGGATGACTGTGATCACCACGCGTGAATTGGGCCCTCCAAGCATTGGGACAATTCTTCCATTATCAGTGTGTGCAGTCAATGGTACCGAGCATTCCATAAAAACCCCATTTGTTTTCATGGAACTCGTAAAGTTGTCTCATGTCGCTTGCGGTAGGTCGTCAAAAATATTTTATTTACAACTTAAAGATACCTAATATAAATAATTAAAATCAATATGGAAATTTAATATTGAAATTTAAATAATACAAGTAATAATATAAAATAATACATTTCGAAAAATTTTGCAAACACGACCTTAGTATCCGATTAGACATCCTCAAATACTCGTCGAAGCCATCGCCCGTAGTACCGTACGCCATCATACGAAGGGTTGCCATGCATTTCTGCAAATGAGTAAAACCAATCCGACCTCTCGCATCACTCCTTTGTGGCAACCATGGTACCTAGCGCTCTAAATCGTTCACTATTCTTAAAAATAGTGAGCGATTCATACGAAAACGTTGATGGAACTTGTGCCGGATACACACAACCGTCATTAAATAATCTCTCATAAGTATTTCTCGCCCATTTCACGGTTTCTGTTGAGACGAGCTCTTCGAGTTAGTACTCGGTTCGCTCAAGCGTTGAGTCAACGTTTGTGATGATGAACCATCATTTGAAAAAACATGGCCAAGGCACGGTCGGATGAATAGTTGGATAAATCATGAGATGAATCGTTAGATAAAGAAGATGAAGACATATTTGTAGGATGTTTTTAGAAAAAGAAAGAGAAGAAATTGTGAAAATGTGGGATGATTTGGTTAAAAATGGTATTTATAGGTAAATAAATGATATTTTTTTTTTGAAATTGCTCCAACGTCCCAAAATTAGACAGTTCAACTGTCAATTTTCTCAAAAAGTGAGCAAACAACACCGTGAGGATTACCATGGCTCTGGATCACGCGGTCCTTCAACGCCTGGGGGGGGGGGTGTTTCACGGCGTTAAACCCAACCCCTCCGCTCTGAACGAACCATACCGGGTGCTCTTAACGTTGTATTACACATCACTCGCTACACAAAAGATAACGTTCATTAGCCTGATTGCAAATTTCCAAGGGTTATTGGATTTTAATAATATGAATTAAGCTCTATTGGCGGATAATAATATGAATTCAGGAATTTCCTTACAATAATACGAATTCGTCACTTAGGTGTAAAAAATGATACACCGTTAGTTTTTCACTAACGGTGTTAATTTTTGCTGACTGGACTGATGACGTGTCATGCCACGTGGCATATTTAACCAATTGTTTAAAGGGTTATTGGATTTTAATAATATGAATTAAGCTCTATTGGCGGATAATAATACGAATTCAGGAATTTCTCTACAATAATACGAATTCGTCACTTAGGTGTCAAAAATGATACACCGTTAGTTTTTCACTAACGGTGTTAAGTTTTGCTGACGTGGACTGATGACATGGCATGTTTAACTAGGTTTTTAAAATGAGGGACTATTTCTGTAATACCTTCAAAAATGTGGGGTTAATATAAAAAAAAGAATAAAAAACCTAAAAATCTAATCATCGTCTTCCTCATCCTTGCCACCAATCTAGAGTCCTCTGGCCACCACCGACAAACAGGTTATGGTGGTGGCCAGATGACGAGTTTGTCGTAGCCGGAGAATGGGGCGGTGGTGGCGGATTCCGGTGGTCACCGACAAACAGGTTATGGTGCTGCTGGCGAACAGGTTATGGTGGTGGCAACTGGCAAGGATGAGGAAGACGATGATTAGATTTTTAGGTTTTTTTTTCTTTTTTTTATATTAACCCCATATTTTTGAAGGTATTACAGAAACAGTCCCTCATTTTAAAAACCTAGTTAAACATGCCACGTCATCAGTCCACGTCAGCAAAACTTAACACCGTTAGTGAAAAACTAACGGTGTATCATTTTTGACACCTAAGTGACGAATTCGGATTATTGTAGAGAAATTCCTGAATTCGTATTATTATCCGCCAATAGAGCTTAATTCATATTATTAAAATCCAATAACCCTTTAAAAAAATGGTTAAACATGCCATGTGGCATGACACGTCATCAGTCCAGTCAGCAAAAATTAACACCGTTAGTGAAAAACTAACGGTGTATCATTTTTTACACCTAAGTGACGAATTCGTATTATTGTAAGGAAATTCCTGAATTCGTATTATTATCCGCCAATAGAGCTTAATTCATATTATTAAAATCCAATAACCCAATTGCAAAAGACTTGATAACAATTTTATCCGCAAATTCCTCAATCTACGCTCACATAAAAGCACATAAACTACTTCAGCAGTATCTAGTTTATAATGTTTTTTCTTCTCGAGCCACATACAACAACCTCTAAACATAAATAATGTTACATAATATTAATGTGCTAAGAACACAATGTGGCGTGAAGGTTCTGCTATTCTTATGATTATATTGGCCGAAACTCAAGGCCATTTACAACAAGGCCGGACATCGTTCCTTCATAACTTATAAGTTTCAAATTCACAAGAATACAACCTTTTCGGGTCTTGTACGTACTTAGACTGTGGAGATGATCGAGTGGAATGGTAGCCCGTCAGTGCTCCATATTTGTCATTAAAAAATAAAAGATCACTTTTTGAGTTAAATTTCCACACATTAACCTCCATCCATCCATCTTCCCTTTGTCTTGGGACATGGTTAATATCATGAATATTCCATGCTTCTGGGGATCTAAAATAAAGAAATTTGAGCACTTTGTTACTTCGATGGAGTGGACCTCGCACTTTCACAGGACAATAAAGGCCACGACAATTTTCTGAAAGCTTGAATATCAGGTAACACATGTAATCCGTATCTGGTGACAATGTTTGACTTTGAATATTGCACTTGATACGAATTACCTGTTGCGATAGAACCTCAATCACCTTTCGAAACCTACATGTATACAATGTCATATTATAACTTACTTCAACACGATAAAGAGGTTATCAAAATGTTCCCATCCCTCTATTTACAATAAAGAGGTGATCAAACTTTTCCCATCCCTCTATTTATGTATACTAGGTTAGTAACCCGTGTAATACACGGGTTGAATATAGATTTATTATATTAGATAATACAAAAAAAAAAGATAATGATAAAGAAATTTGAAAGATTGATATAAAATTCTTAGAATATATTAAATAATAATTTAATACTTTTACGAAATTTGTTGATTACTTTCCACAAAAAACTAAAATTATTGAATAAATTAATCAAATCTACATTAATTTTATAAAAGTTTTAAAATAAAATTTTAGTTTTGACAAAATTGGTAGTTAATCTTAATTGATGATTTACTAAATTGGTAATTTAATGTGAGCTTGACATGTGGCGGCAGTAATGCATGTGGACACTTTATAAATGAGACATGTGGCATACATTTTATTGTTTTATTAGCCTGTGTGTAATCGAGCGTTATAGCTCAAAACCCACCCATCATAGCGCCCCCATAGTGTCCCTGGGCACCCCCAGGGCGCTATGTTGGCATTTTTGGTCCTCCAACGTGATGGACATGGCGCCCCATGATTTCCAAGATTTTCAAACTAGCCGTTAACTATTTTTTTTTAATCCATCTTATACTATATATATACTGTAGAAACCGGGGTCGGTGAGCCAAGCCAAACCCCGATGGCACAGCGGAAGCGGATCGGTGACTTTGTGAGCTTCGTCTTTGTAGAACAAATATGAACACCCGGAAGAACATTACGGACCGGATCTTCTACTTGGGTGTTTGAGATGTGATGATGATGATGATGAGGATAAAATATAGAAGTAGTGATGAACAAGATAAATAGATATAATCATTGATGAAGTTGAAAGATTACAAGTTTACCTACACCACTCATGCTAGGTTCATGAACAAGTGTTCATGAACCACACACAACTTCAAAGTATCATGCTCTAAGCTCTCTCACTCATGCATACATTCATACTTGTCTTTCACATGAGAAAGACATATATATTAACCTAACTAAGACCAAGGGCAAACTAGTAAATAACACAACTAGTAGTGACATAAATAATACAACAATAAATAATAAAGTCACTAATGCCAAGTCTTCGGTTAATGAGAGTCTCGAGTCATGATCTTCACCGCATGTTGTGCAAACGGTCAAATGGTAAGTGGTACGTTAAGTTTCATCTAACCAAATCTCGAACTAGTCGGTCACGGAAATTCCCAACAATCTCCCCCTATTTGGTTGATGAACAAACGGATAAACAACTCAACTCTTGTGACAATCGGTTCTCTTGTATTCTTGCAACTTGACTTCAAGAAAATCTTCATACGGTTTCAAGTCTTTCATTTAACCATTTTCCTTTGTGAAGCTCCCCCTAAGATAAAGAATTGTTCTTCTTCTAGCCCCAAAGCAATAAAAAGGCCCGTTAGGGTGTTTACCACAAATAACATGCACACTATGTTTAAGGATGCCAGCATCATCCTAAGTGTAGTTAAAGGTAAACAAGATAAAGGATCAAGGATAAATTTGAGATTCAATTCCATAATTCAACCGTCTTGTGAATACCAAACCGATGCTTCACTTCAAAGATAGTACCACTTCAAATAAATTACTTCAACAAGTCATAAGCTTCTAACTTTGCCTTCGTTTTTACCATCACGGTTATGGCTCAAGGACTCTTCAAAAGCTAGAACTTAATCCAACATTAGCAAACAAATATCTTCAATGTAGAAAAAGATCCAAATTTGTGCACATTCTTCAATTTTCAACCCACTTCTAAACACGTCTGCTTATAACGAAGAGCGTCTCAAATAGAAAAATAATTTGATTTCTACAAGTGTACCTTAGTTATACACCAATTTGTTGCGATGGACATTAATGACTCACACCCCGTTGACTTGTAGTAATTTTGGCAAGTGTTCCGGACTAACTGGTGCACCAAATGACTTCCTTTGGAAGTTTTTCAAGTTCCCTTGGAACTTTTAAGTTCCCTAGGAACTTTCTCCCTTAGAAAATTTTTCACTGAAGAGTTCCCTAGGAACTTTTTGGTTACTCCTGAACTTTTCCCTTAGAAAATTTTTCACTGAAGAGTTCCCTAGGAACTTTTTGGTTACTCCGGAACTTTTAGTTCCCTAGGAACTTTTTCCTTAGAAAAAATTTCAGTTCCTCCGGAACTTTTTCCTTAGAGAAAAAAAATTTCTTTCAGAAAAAAATTTTGCCGGATGTCAACATGTTGAAATAACCCCTTTTCTCTCGATTAAGAACCCGTAAAAACTCAGTGTTACAAGCTGCAGTCTTGTGAGTTTTTATTCTTCCATCACTTTGTTAAAAGATAATTAACAATAAACATCAACAATATAAATCTGCCATTTTGACTAAAAGGTTGAGTGTTTGGGTGAGGAGAGAGAAAGTATAAAAGGTGGTTGACAAAAAGTGACAAAAGAGTTGTTACTTTACAAAAGTCAGTAAAGTGGGTATGGGGTACAACTCTTTCACTATTCACCTTTATTGGTTTTATATTTTAGTTTCCTTTTATTTTAATCAAACAAGAATTAAAACAAAACAATCTTCCAAGGATGAAGATCTGGAAACTCATGAACTTGGGATGAGTTTGAAGAAACTCAAGAACTCATATTATATTTGTGTGACAATTTCAACACAAAACCCAAAGTTCAAAAATATAAACATCTCTATTTGTTACAACGACAAGCAAACTAACACAAAGTTGAAGAAACCAACCGATTTGTTGCGTTTTCTTCGACCATGGCTCTGATGCCAATTGTAGAAACCGGGGTCGGTGAGCCAAGCCAAACCCCGATGGCACAGCGGAAGCGGATCGGTGACTTTGTGAGCTTCGTCTTTGTAGAACAAATATGAACACCCGGAAGAACATTACGGACCGGATCTTCTACTTGGGTGTTTGAGATGTGATGATGATGATGAGGATAAAATATAGAAGTAGTGATGAACAAGATAAATAGATATAATCATTGATGAAGTTGAACGATTACAAGTTTACCTACACCACTCATGCTAGGTTCATGAACAAGTGTTCATGAACCACACACAACTTCAAAGTATCATGCTCTAAGCTCTCTCACTCATGCATACATTCATACTTGTCTTTCACATGAGAAAGACATATATATTAACCTAACTAAGACCAAGGGCAAACTAGTAAATAACACAACTAGTAGTGACATAAATAATACAACAATAAATAATAAAGTCACTAATGCCAAGTCTTCGGTTAATGAGAGTCTCGAGTCATGATCTTCACCGCATGTTGTGCAAACGGTCAAATGGTAAGTGGTACGTTGAGTTTCATCTAACCAAATCTCGAACTAGTCGGTCACGGAAATTCCAACATATACATCAAAACAAAAAAGAATAATAATTGCATGATCATGGGAGGGGCTTTATGACTACACACCTAACTTAACATAACCCCCCTTTGCCATGTCAGCGCCACGTGTCATGTAATGCCCCATGGTGGGGCTTTATGACTACACTTAGCCTTAGGATTAAGATTTGGTCTTTCGTATGACAATAGAAATGAACACAATTTAGTATATTAAAATCTAGCTTATCATGTGTATACATGCAACTACTATTTTACTAAGCGTAGCCGAACACATTATATAAATTAACAAGTATAGATGTGAAATGTACAAAAAAAAAGTATTGTTTTAAACGCAAACCTGGACCGTCCCGAGGGTTTCAATCTATGAAGCTTCATGTTAGAAGAGTCATACAGAACCTCCTTTGCAGAAAGCATACGGGGCTTCCTGCTGTTCACTTTACCTAGCTGGAACAACCGTAAATCAAAGGTTTTAATAAAAACTTATAACCGAGACCACAAGAAATAGCTCATTTCTCACACAAGATAAACTTTGTTAGAAATAAAAAGGGGACCTTTGCACCCATATCATAGTTTTGGGTGAGCTCGTATATTTCATCATTGTCAGCTGGAAATTGTTGCATCTGACCCATGTTCGAGTTTGCACTCAAGATCTGTTGGACATCATCCTTTGATTGCTCAATTTCTTCATGTTTTGCCTGTGTAAAATTGTAAGACCATGTTAGAAACATATAATGTAGAATCATTTTTATAAAAGTGATGCTCATACAACATGAGTGGCATTTGTTTTGAAATATAAACAACAGAATCAAAATCGGAACCATGTAATAATATTTTAAAACTTGCATTGTCAATGGCTCGAAACTCAATGCCTTCAATGTATGTGGTACCACTTCTGCAATAATATCGTGAAAAACTTTCTAGTAAAACCTCAAAATCACCACAATCCTTATCATATAAGAATCGGTGCAGTTCAATCATCATCCACCCGTCTTCTCTCCATGTTGCAAAATATGCATGTAAGGTTTTATCCTCCCTTTTGTACTTCAAGTTGACATACATGGGTTCACTTGAAATTTTGTTTGATTCACCCAATTTGAAGACCAAATAAACCCCATAAGTGGCACCTAGAGTTAAAAATTTAGCTGTAATCTTGATTTGGATCTTTAGATCTGAAACATCCATCATCAATGACACTCTCTCAAACCTGAACATGTTATTAAAGTCTAAATGAAGTCATTTTCTTTCATGAAAACATGCAATATCATAGTGAATATAATGGATAGTTACAAAAGAAATAATATCAAATAATACATCATAATAAATACAAAGAAAGTATATATAATGAACCATATATACTTCCTTTTTGGATTTAGTACTTGATTTGTTCTGTATAAAGAAAGAGTTAATCTTTCTTAGAGAGTTAACAGGAGTAAACTTCGTTTTTAGTCCCCAACGTTTGCATATTTTAATAATTTTAGTCCCAACTTTTTTAAAATTCCAATTTAGTGTCTCACATTTCAATTTTTTTTTCAATTTTGGTCTCAACGTTAACAGTTGTTTAAAGAACCGTTAAACTTCCCTCATGTGGTTCCCACATGAGGTGTACTTTTGTCATTTTCATTTGTTTTAACTCATACTTTAAAACAAAAGGAAATAACAAAAATACCCCTCACGTGGGGACCATATGAGAGCAGTTTAACGGCTCTTTAAACGGTTGTTAACGTTGTAACCAAAGTTGAAAAGAAAATGAAATGTGAGACACTAAATTGGGATTTTCGAAAAGTTAGGACTAAAATTGTTTAAATGTGCAAACGTTGGGGACTAAAAACGAAGTTTACTCAACTCACAGGTACTCTCTAACTAATTAGTAATAAACTGATTAATAACAATGAATTTTAAATGAGAGAAAAAAGAACCTTGCTTTCCGGATACGTCTCCACTTTTGTGAACTCTGATTTTTGTATGTAAACAATGTTGATGATATCATCTCATTTCTATTGTTGTTACTGTCCAACCAAAACCACTATATATTACACAAAATAAAACAAATTAAGTTCTACGGGTCAAGGTCCTTCAAAATATAGAAACATTAACACAATTAGTTAAAGGAAGTGACACACAGGTATGAATTGAACAAGGAAACGTAAACCAGTCGAATGCTTTATCTTTATTCAGAAATACAATCAAACAGCCTCACTATAGTCGAATGATTGGAGGTATTTTCGACTGATTACAAAGGAAAAATGCGTACATCATAAGCCATAACAAAGTTGAAATAAGTAGGCAAAAACAAACTAAGGGGTTGTTTGGTTCATGTTGAATCATTTGGTGCTGAATGAATACGTTATCTGTATGGTAAAGAAGTGATGAATCAATAAGGTGTTGAATTATTATGTGCTGTTTGTTTGGACATCTGAATGACTATGAGAATAAAAAAAATCTATTTTTTTTTTCTCTTTCATGTATTTGTCCCATATTGGTAATTTCTTTCATTACCTTGTTCCATATTGTTGTGAGAATAAAAAGTCTATTTTTTTCATTAAGCTTATCCCACATTGATGTGGGAACAAAAACACGGTTAGCTTATATATGAAAATCTACATGACATGTTAAGTTCTTAATTATGTTGTGTTTTACTCTGGTATCTACCCGCGCACAAGGGGGTGGGTGGTACAAATTTGGTAAAACTGCCTTCCCATCCGCACGAACGACCAAGCCTCACAATCAACTCTTTTTTCTCGGCTCACAGCTACAACCTTATTTCGTCGCTCAGACGCCATATGAGTGACCAAATACACCACATTCAAAGCATCAGAACTTGCTTTTGTCTTGATTTTCATGATCTGTGCCATTTGCATGTTCTCTTTTGAAGCTTTTTCCTCGTCCTTAACACGTCCTTGATCATTACGTCCTTTATCACCACAACCTTTTCCATGATGCCAGTTATCAGAATTACTTGAAGTTGCTATCAAGAGTTTTCCCTTATCATTCTCTTCCGAGTCATCTGCACCTTTGACGTGTTCTTCAAATGTTGTCAGTCTTCTGACTACTTCTTAAAATGACATTTCGTCCACTTTTGTACATTGCTTGATGGTAGCCACAATTGGTAGAAACTTCTTTGGGACCGAATGGAGTAATTTCCTTACGATTATGTTATCTTCAAGCGTAGGACGAATACTTTTAAACTTGGCTTTTATACCACCCAACTTTCCTGAAAAGTCCCTTACGGTTTCACTTGGTTTCATTCTTAAGTTTTTTAGTTCGCTGCTTAGTGTTTGTGACCGTGCTTTCTTAACTAGATCCACGTTTAACTAAATTCCATACTTCCTTTGCAGATTGATATTGAGTAACTTGCATCAAGATATCCGAAAAAGGTCTAAAATAGTCATTTTGAGCACAAAATATCCCCTTAATTTTTCCTTCAAAATAGCCCTTCAAATAGAGTCAACAAAATAATTTAAAGGGAAAAGGTCTATAATAGCCTTTTTGACCACAAAATAGTCCATTGATTTTTTTTCTTCAAATAGAGTCATCGACGACCCTTAATTATGGTCGGACGACCAATAGAATGTTGACACGTCAGCTTCTAGAAGGCGTTATATGACGTGATGCGACGGTCACCGACGACCTTCTGACAGGGCGGTCAAAGGCGCCAACAACCTTTAATGAAGAGTGAGAGAGTATATCTAGTTTAAAAACGCCGCAAGAAAGTCTCCAACTTGAGACCTCTGGATGAAGCTAGTGAAACAACCAATTCAACTAGATGAGAATTTGTGTTTTATATCTTCCTACATAATATATAACATAACTCGAACCTAAACATAAAATTAATAGAACTTTTTAAAGTATCCGAAGAACTTTCAAAAAACCCACATGTCATAAATAGATAACCATAAAATTAGAAAAATAACAAAAACAAAAAAGAACTTTTTAAAAGTATCTGAAGAAATATACTTACGATCTTTTTAAAAAAATTACTTTTAAAAGTCATTGACCCAATGGAGGAAGCCAAAGGAAGCACTGATTCAGGGTGCTCACACAATATGTGTTGGAAATAAGGCTAAGTTTATCAATCTGGACATAACCTTCAATCACTTAATCAAGTTAGGTAACAATACTAGATTGAAAGTCAGTGGAAGAGGAGATGTAAAGCTGATGTTTGATCGGGAAACATACACCTGCCAATATGTTTACTATGTTTACTATGTTCCGACACTTAAGGACAACCTCTTAAGTATAGGACAACTGTAACAGAAGGGGATTTCCTTACTGATCAAAGATGATGTATGTAAAATATTTTAACCCCACAAGGGTCTCATTGTACAAAGTTACACGAGTGGAAATAGAATGTTTCCCTTATATGATCACGTGAAGGAAATCAACACCATAGAAGAGGCAGGATGCATGTAGTGTCAGATGGAAAGTCACTCAAGGTTATGGCATAAAAGGTATGGACACTTAAGCTAATCAAGCATGGAAGTGTTGCAAAGGAAGAACCTGGTCAATGGCCTACCATAATTTAAGGTAGACACTGAAGTATGCAGTCACTGCTTGTCTGGTAAGCAACCAAGAAATCCCATCCCTAAGAAGAGCAACTGGAGAGCTTTCTGATGTCCTTGAATTGATTCATTCAGTCATATGTGGACCCATCACTCCCACTTCCAATGGTGGGAAGGGGTATGTGCTTACATTCATAGATGATTTTAGCCGAAAGGCATTGACATATTTGCTTGAAACCAAGTAGAAGTTGAAACAGAAAAAAAAAGAAAAGAATTAAGGCTTTTTAGAACTGATAGAGGGGGAGAGTTCACCCATGAGTTGTTTACAAGTTTTGCAAGGAACAGGGAATTAGAAGACAAGTGACTAAACCTTACACACCCCAACACAGTGGGGTAGCAGAGAGGAAAAAACGGAACTGTCATGAACATGGTTATGACCATGATGAATGCTAGAAAGGTGCCAAGAACCATGTGGGAAGAGGCTCATGTGGGATAAAGCCCTCTGTTGATCACTTTAGAGTGTGGGAGTGCATTGCTCATGTGCACATACTTAAAAAAAGAAGAAGCAAGTTGGATGAAAATAGAGCATCACGTGTGACATGGCATGCATGAGTAAGGAATTAATCAATCAAAGGGTTACAAGTTACTTAATCCTATTACTATGGCAATCACCATCAGCAAGGATGTAGTGTACAAAGAAGATAAGTTTTGGAATTGGGAAGTAATCGGTAAGGACGATGGAAAACTAAACTGGAATGACAGTGAAACATCATTCCTTGTAAAATTGATGATGATTCAGAAGATGAAAGCAATCAAAACTTGAGTTTAGAAGATGTGACTCAGACACATGACCTTAGTACTGATCAAATCACTGCCATCAGTTCCCATGATGCCACTGCAAGTACCAGCTCCAACATAGCTACTAGAAGGGAGGGTAGACCAAGAAAAGCAGCTGTCTATCTTAGAGATTATGTGACTCAACATGTATTATAGAATGAAGATGAAGCCAATGCAGTCCTAGAAGCAGATTGTGACCCAATAACATTTGAAGAAGCCCACAAAGACAGTAAATGGAGGAGTGCTATGGATGCTCAAATTCAAGAAATTGAGAAAAACCAAACCTGAACTCTAGTTGACCTTCCAACTGATGTCAAATGTATTGGAGTCAAATGGTTATTTAAGACCAAACTTAATGAAGAAGGTGACATCAGTAAGCACAAGGCAAGGCTAGTGACTAACGGGTATTGCCAAGAGCAAGGCATAGATTACACTGAAGTCTATGCACCTGTGGCTTAGATGGATACTATTATATTGATGATAGCCTTGGCAGCTCAAAGAAGATGGAAGCTATATCAATTAGATGTGAAGTCAACATTCCTATATGGCACCTTTGAAATGAAGATGTTTATGTGCAGCAACCTCAAGGATATTTAAAGACTGGTCATGAAAAGAAAGTATACAAGCTTCAAAGAGCCCTCTATGGACTGAAACAAGCCTCTAGGGAATAGTTTAGTCGAACTGAAGCCTATTTTTTAAAGGCTGGTTTGGTGAAAAGTGCCAAGGAACACACCTTATTTATTAAAAAACCATGAAGGAAACTGTCTGTTTATTAACCTCTATGTTGATGATCTTATATACACAGGAAACAATGATGATATGATGCAAAAGTTTAAGGAGTCCATGAAAAACAAATTTGAAATGACTGACCTTGGGTTAATAAATTCTTCCTGGGAATTGAAGTATTGCAGACTGAAAAAGGGATCCACATATCTCAGCACAAGTATGCCTTTGAGATACTCAAGTGGTTGGAAATGGAAGAGTGTAACTTTGTGGTGAATCCTATAGTACCAAGAAGCAAGCTTGTTGCTGATGAGGGTGATAAGGTGAATGCAATCTTTTTAAACAGATTATAGGAAGTTTGATCTACATCAACAATACAAGGCCATGCATGTAGTTTGTTGTAAATTTAATGAGCAGATTTATGGCGAATTTACTGAGTATCACCTTGCAACTGCTAAAAGAGTGTTGAGGTATCTCAAAGGAAATCTCAACTATGGAATCTGGTACCAAGCTGGAGGAAAAGGTTCCTTGAAAGTCTTCATTGATAGTGACTTTGCGAGAGATCATACTGACAGGAAGAGCACCTCTGGCAATGTGTTCTTATGGGACAATGGTTCAGTGACTTGGTCATTTAAGAAAGAGGAGATCAGTGGCTTTATCATTAACAGGGGCTGAGTATGTGGCAGATGCCACATGTGCGTGTCAAGCTCTCTAGATTAAAGAAGTTCTTACTGAATTTCATGTGGTAGTAAGCAAGAACATGACCATTAAATGTGGCAATACATCCTCCATAAAACTTGCTTAAAATCCAGTTTTCCATGGGACATGTAAACACATTGGAGTAAGGTTTCACTTCTTAAGAGATTTAGTGACTAAATGAGAGATCAACTTGGAGCATTGTGGGTTAAGTGAAGAGGTGGCAGACATCCTAACCAAGCCATTGATTCGTGATACCTTTGAAAGGTTGAGGAAGAAGCTAGGTGTTTGCTCATTGGCGAAGGTTTCAAGGGAACGGGGGGGGGGGGGGGGGGGGCGCCTCCCCGGTTTTTTTTGCCGAAGTGCTAATTTTTACGATTTTTTATATATATTGATAACCGCCTCCCGGGATTAGGATCCGTGACTTTTCGCCCCCACAAATTTTTCGGCGAAGCTTCGCTACTGTGTTTGCTGCATTGAAGACAAACTTACAGAGAATTGCAAGTTTGAGGGAGGGTTTGATGGCATGCAGCTCATGCTCAAGTAATGGTCACATGTTTTTGTGCATGTCTGCAATCAGTTGGGAAATTCCTCACGTGGGTCTTTTTTGTTGCTTTGAATAAGTCTGTTTCCGTTATAGTTTGTTAGTGGGTGACTGGGTTCCTGGTCTATAGTTTATTTCCTAGTATCTTGGTATTTTTGTTATGTTGCTTGTTATTTATACTGGCCATTGTGCATCAATAAAGGGGTGAAGTTTACGGTGTCATATATATCAGATTGAATTACTTCCAAGTGTTCTTATTGACTTAAAGTCTTTAGAACACACTGATGACACTGATCTTAGGAAAACCTTATCGAATTTGGAATAAGTCTTTTGAAACAAACAAAAAAAAGGTTGAAAGTGAGAAAATGGGTAAAAAGGGTACTTTGCATATACGGGGATCCAAATAAAAAGATTTAGTACGTGCAAAGTGATATCAAACTTGATACAAGATTTGAAACAAAAATTTAAATTTGCGAGAAGATAAACAAAATAAATGAGATGATAATAGAACGAGTTATTTACCACTTTGCCTTTTTGAATGAGGATTCCTTCATATAACATGTCATAGAGATCTTTTTTCTTTTTGGTATAACAGATCTCTGGGGTTCCTGACTGTTGGATTATTTCTTTGTAGTCACTTGGCAGTCTCGACTCCCACATTTCACAATCAACCTTTATATTAATTAAACAAGTTAAAGTATATTTAAACTATCAATTTGCATTCGGACATGAGATAAATATATTATAATTCGATGTAAAACAACGCAACTTACATGGAAGTCCTTAGCTTCATTGAGTTGTGCTACCACCTCACTTGCTGTTGGCCGCTGATTCCGATCATCATGTAGGCAGTTATAGGCAATCTTTGCATATATAGACAGTGATTGTGGCACAATCTGTTCCTTTATACCCTCAAACACCAACTCATTAAGTTTGTTATGTTCATAGTGGTTTTTAGCCAAAGGACCAAGATATTGTTGGTTATTTATGTAGCCACTAGTTTCATATGCAGATATCCCACACAAAATCTCGAATAAAACAACACCAAAGGAATATATATCAGAAGCTTTGCTTATTATACCCGTTTTCCTGTATGCTGGGTCAATGTAGCACTCGGTTCCTGCAATAGTCTCCATCTTGACATAGTCGATTTCCTGGTTATTTTGACTTATCAAAGAAAGCCCAAAATCATTAATTTTTGCTTCTAAGTCCCCACTTAATAGAATGTTACTACTTTTAATATCTCTATGTATCACTGCCTCTTGTCTTAGAGCACCTCCATGAAGAAAATCCAACCCAATCGCAACATCAATGCATATCTCAAGTCGTTTCATCCATGTAAGATCAGTCTTCTTCAACCAGTCGTTGAGACTTCCGTTAGAGGGATACTCATAAACAATGATTCTTTCATCCATTTCGTCACAATATCCTTCTAAACCAATGACATTCCTATGTTTAAACTTGA
The DNA here is from genome assembly GCA_039602395.1 of Deinandra increscens subsp. villosa. Taxonomy (NCBI): domain Eukaryota; kingdom Viridiplantae; phylum Streptophyta; class Magnoliopsida; order Asterales; family Asteraceae; genus Deinandra; species Deinandra increscens. The sequence goes on along the minus strand of JBCNJP010000023.1, from coordinate 96,507,588 downwards.
AAAGAATTTCTAGCTCTTGATAAAATTCAGTGTCTCCTTGACCATACTCCCTATCAAACAGCTTCGCAGCAATGAATTTATGTCCATTAGCATGTGGAAGTTGTCCTTTAAACATCTTCCCTAATGCTCCCATTCCAATGCACTTCTCATTGCTGAAATTATCTGTGGCATATTTTATGTCTTCAAATGAAATTTTAACGATGTCCATACCTTTTTCCTGTGAATCATTAGACACATCAAGTATATATACTTAATATGGACACAAATTATCTAAAATGCTGTACAAGTTTAGATATAAATTAACTAGCACATTATGTTTTTACACTCACAGTTCCGAAGTTCATAAACTTATTGTTAACATGTACATTTTATGTTTGTATATGAAGTTATTAGCAAACCTAGTTAATTATGTATTAGATGTATTTATTCACATCCCACATTGTATTAGGTTCTTTTCTACCTTGTTGTAATTTCCTATATATGGCTCATTATATATTAATAACGCATAAGCTTTCCCATTATGTATTAGGTTCTTTTCTACCTTGTTGATGAAGTTATTAGCAAACCTGGTTAAATTTTATGTTTGTTGATGAAGTTATTAGCAAAACATTAGATCCTATTTCTTCCACCGTCCTCCCGCCTCTGCTTTTTCAACTGTCGTCGCCTCCTTGCTCATCGAAGTGACCTCCCACATTCACCTCCCCATCCGACTTACAATCAAGCCCCCCTAAACCCTAGCCGGCGTATGTGATCTAGTTCCTCCAGGTTCGGATTCTTCTCCGTGATCTCCACGAAAGCAACTCCAATGCCATCTAACATGTTGTATCGTCTATCACAACCTCCTCTCAGGCCTTCGAACGGCTCCAAGCAAGTTATACGTGCCACCCTCGCTCACACATCATCTTACTGAAGTCTCATCTAGCCCACAATCCCAAAGGCTCCCACCCCATTTTCAATAATCTTCATGAGATGAAGCAAATCATGGACGACCTATCGCTCGCTCAGGCTGGTTGATGCGAGTGGTTGATCACGAGTGCACTCTGAAGGAATTATAGCCTCCGCCCGCCATTTACTACCTTTAACAATACTCAACGGTATTCGTCACATCCCAATAATCATGGTCCACAAGAAACCTGTGACCCGTCTCGGTTCAATAACAATGGAAGCTCCAAAAATGACTATCGCTACAACAACCGGTCTCTTAATCAGCATACGGGAATACTAATATTCCCAATGGTAATTGTAACTCACTTTTTCCATTATTGCAATATACCAGGTCACGAAACTAAAGATTGCAAGAAAGCAACTAAGTTTCTCAAGGACAACTACACTGTCTCAATGAATCTCCCCTTCTACCTACGGTTAGCACATCCACGACTAACACATCCTAAGCTTGGATGTTCGATAGTGGTGCTTCTGACCATGTGACCTCGGATTGCTCCGCGTTACACACCCTTTCTGAATATGGAGGACCCGATGAGATTGTGCTTAGCAATGGTAATTATCTTCTGATAACTCATATTGGTTCTTCCTCTTTATCTACCTCCACTCGTTCCTTAAATCTTCATGATGTTTTGTTTCTTCCTAACTTATGAAACAACCTTATTTTCATCGCCAAGTTATACAAAACTAACAATGATTATGTTGATTTCTTTCCCTTTCATTTTAGTGTTAAGGATCTTTGCACGGTGGACGCACATTATGGGGGGAATCAACATTGATGACATCTGCTATACTGCCTTTCAATCTGCCAGACCCCTTCCACAAGTCAACTCCATTTCATCTTCTGATTCAATTTCACTACTAGAAACATGGTATTTCTTGACGCACTAACGATGACGCACATTTGTTAACGACGCGTAAAAATATATGTCATAAAAATATCGTCGAGAATTGTAAAATCTTAAGGCTAGATGGCGCGCAATTTTTACGTGTCATAAAATTTGTCATAAAAAACAATAAAAAACACGGATTACATATTAAAAAGTTTCGCGTCATCTACAAACTGTCGTTTATGTTTTTTTCCCGCTATGCATTAAAAAATGGCAATTCGTTTTAGACAAGTGATTTGTATGAGGTATCTTGCATATGTTGTGATTTATCAATGTAGGATTCGCCAAAGGGTCTGATTATTTTATAATTTAAGAGGAATTTATATATATAACATTTGCAATTGACTAGCTCTCTCACAATTTACTGTACTTTGTTTTAGCTAATTACGTATTGCCATATTGCTTTGTATTTGGTTTTAGCCAATTACGTATTGGCATGTTGCTCCTCTGTTATTCACTAAGCAACGACGCATGTATAGCCAAGCTAGAAGACAAAGACGCGTCAATTGTTTACCACACATCCGGCTCCTCTCACCTCATTTGCCCCCCATTCATGTTGGGAATTCCCGAGACCGACGAGTTCGAGATTTGGTGTGATGAAACTCAACGTACCACTTACCGTTTGACCGTTTGCACAACATGCGGTGAAGTTCATGACTCGAGACTCTCATTAACCGAAGACTTGGCATTAGTGACTTTATTATTTATTGTTGTATTATTTATGTCACTTCTAGTTGTGTTATTTACTAGTTTGCCCTTGGTCTTAGTTAGGTTAATATATATGTAAGTCTTTCTCATGTGAAAGACTAGCTAGATGAGTGAATGTATGAGTGAGAGAGCTTTTGTCATGTATCTTTGAAGTTGTGTGGGTTCATGAACTCTTGTTCATGAACCTATAGCATGTGTGGGATAGGTAAACATGTAATCATTCGACTCCATATATGATTTCACTTATCTTCATCTTGTTTATCACTACTTCTATTTTATCCTCATCATCATCATCACATCTCAAAACACCATTGTTGAAGATCCGGTCCATTTTGTTCTTCTTGGTGTTTATATTTGTTCTACAAAGACGAAGCTCACAAAGTCTCCGATCCGCTTCCGCTGTGCCATCGGGGTTTGGCTTGGCTCACCGACCCCGGTTTCTACAATTGGTATCAGAGCCATGGTCGAAGAAAACGCAACGATTCGGTTGGTTTCTTCAACTTTGTGTTATCTTGCTTGTTTTTGTAACAAATATAGATGTTTTTATCTTTTGAACTTTGGGTTTTTGTGTTAGAAATTGTCACACAAAATAATATGAGTTCTTGAGTTTCTTCAAACTCATCCCAAATGTTCATGTGTTTTCCTAGAATCTTCATGCTTGAAGATTGATAAATTAGTCATTTACTTGATTGATTTAATTGGAAAACAAATTAAAACCCAAAAAGGTGAATAGTGTAAGGATTGTAGCCATACCACTTTACTGACTTTGTGTAAAGTAGCAACCCTTTTGTTCACTTTTTGTCAACCACCTTTGTACTTTTCTCTCTCATCACCAAACACTCAACCTTCTAATCTATGAGCAGATTTTTTTTGATTATTGTTAGTGTTTATGGTTAATTTATTTTAACAAGTGATGAAGAATTAAAAATCCTACGAGACTGCAGCTCGTTATCCAGATTTTTACGGTTCGTATTTGAGAGAAAATGGGGTTTATATCACGGTTGGCACTCGGGTTTTTATCAACGAGTTCGTTTCGGATTTCGGTCAAGACAACAACGTTGGTAACGGTGGTTATGGGTTGATGTTATCTGGGTTTTGGTCAGCAATCAAATCTGGGTTTACATGCGACGGGTTGTTATTAGGGTTTGGCAAGGAAAATGGTCGCTGGTCTCGTATCTGGTCCCTCATAAAATGATAGTTAAACAAAGATGATGGTGATATCTCTTATTTTGAGGACTACGGATGATGAAAACACTGTTGCTACATGCCTTCTTTTGTCAAGAGTCCTACATATCTTACAAAAGTTGTAGCCCACTGTTGACTGTCGTGTTTAGGAGAAGAAAACAAATAGGTGTATTATTCAAGAAATGGTTGGTCCCCATGCACCTCTTTCTCTTTCATCGTATATCCGAGAAAAGCACATCACCGGAAGTATCTTTTCCGTGATAACCACAGTTCCGATACAGCCATCATCCGGAAGAACATGATTCTGGTACAACTCTATGGTCCGAGACAACCTTTCGACAACCTTTTACGTGTTAATCACCTCTCACCGGAAGAACGTCAACGTCCGTGAGAAGCCACCGTCACCGGAAAAACGTATTTCCGAGATATCTTCCGAATCAAATGTTCCTTGTTCCGGAGTAACCAAATTCGTTCCGGAGTAACCTGCAAATGTTCAGGAGGAACCTCCTTGGTCGCAAATCTGCTCGCCGGAATTGTTCCGGAGGAACTCGAAGTTCCGGAGTAAACTGATCCTTCCGAGGGAAAAGAGAACTTCCGGAGTAACAGGATAGTTCCGGAGGAACTCTTTGTTCCAAGTTAACACAGTTCCGGAGTAACCTGTTGAAATCCTCCGAGGGAGCTTGTAACCGGAAAAGTTCCGGAGGAACTGAAAAGCTCCGGACCAACCTCGAAACTTCCGGAGGAAACCCCTTGGTCGCGAATCTGCTCAACGAAAGTGTTCCGGAGTAACCTAGCAGTTCCGGAGGAACATCTCGTGTGAAACTTCCGGAGGAACCAGGAAAGTTCCGGACTAACCCGAAAGTTCCGGAGGAACACTTGGTTCGCCTCTCGTGACTTCTGTTTAGACCTGTTCGTCGGAGATCGTGCTTCAGGTCGCCGGAAAACGGCTCAGGTGGCTGCCGGAGATGGAGCTGCTACTGCTGCCCGTGTGTTACGAGTAGGGCACAAAAGGAGATTTGTTCTCTTTTTGCAGGTTAAGAGAAGACGTACTGGGCTGCTATATAACCGACTTGGGCCTGGGTATTTTCTTTATCTGTTGGGCTGCTGTCTCATATAAGTTGTGTTTGGGCCTGTTTATTTTTTTAATCTATATGGGTATATTGTTGAGGAATTGGGCTGCGAAAATCAACAGCTTGGGCCAGTAGATTTGAAGGCAAATGTGAGCAGAAAATTAACAGTAAAGCTACTGTTAAATTTCAGAAAATTACTACAAGTCTAACGGGGTTAAGCCGTTAAATCCAATGCGACAAATTGATGTACAACGAAGGTACATTTGTAGATTACAAATTATTTTTCTATTTGAGACTCTCTTCATTATAAGCAGACGTGTTTAGAAGTTGGTTGAAAATTAAAGAATGTGCACAAATTTGGGATTTATCTACATTGAAGAATTTGTTTGCTAAAGTTGGATTAAGTTCTAATTTTTGAAGAGTCCTTGAGCCATCGTTGTTATGGTAAAAACAAAGGCAAAGTTAGAGCTTATGACTTGTTGAGGTAATTTATTTGAAGTGGTACTATCTTTGAAGTGAAGCATCGGTTTGGTATTCTTGGCAAGTATTTTCAAGACGGTTGAATTATGGGATTAATTCTCTAATTTTTCTTTGATCCTTTATCTTGTTTACCTTTAACTACACTGAGGATGATGGTGGCATCCTTAAACATAGTGTGCATGTTATAAGTGGTAAACACCCTATAGTGCCTCGCGGAAAAGGCCGGAAGAATCAAAACTCTTCATCGTAGGGGGAGCTTCACAAAGGGGAGAAGAAAAGTGAAAGATTTGAAATCGTTTGAAGATTGTTTTGAAGTCATGTTGCTAGAATACAAGGGAACCGATTGTCACAAGAGTTGAGTTATTTATCCGTTTGTTCATCAACCAAATAGGGGGAGATTGTTGGGAATTCCCGAGACCGACGAGTTCGAGATTTGGTGTGATGAAACTCAACGTACCACTTACCGTTTGACCGTTTGCACAACATGCGGTGAAGTTCATGACTCGAGACTCTCATTAACCGAAGACTTGGCATTAGTGACTTTATTATTTATTGTTGTATTATTTATGTCACTTCTAGTTGTGTTATTTACTAGTTTGCCCTTGGTCTTAGTTAGGTTAATATATATGTAAGTCTTTCTCATGTGAAAGACTAGCTAGATGAGTGAATGTATGAGTGAGAGAGCTTTTGTCATGTATCTTTGAAGTTGTGTGGGTTCATGAACTCTTGTTCATGAACCTATAGCATGTGTGGGATAGGTAAACATGTAATCATTCGACTCCATATATGATTTCACTTATCTTCATCTTGTTTATCACTACTTCTATTTTATCCTCATCATCATCATCACATCTCAAAACACCATTGTTGAAGATCCGGTCCATTTTGTTCTTCTTGGTGTTTATATTTGTTCTACAAAGACGAAGCTCACAAAGTCTCCGATCCGCTTCCGCTGTGCCATCGGGGTTTGGCTTGGCTCACCGACCCCGGTTTCTACAATTCATTCTTCACTTTCTCACACACACAAACACGTATTTCTCCTCCCTACTCTTCCATTCATCGCCAAGCTTTTACATTCATCATCATCGACTTTAACGGGTGATTATCGCTCAAAACCACCCATTGATTGCACATCACAGGTATGTTTTTCCTTTGGTTTTGACCTAATTTGATTTTGACCTAATTCGATCTGTTTTCTTCTTTAAACCTCCGGTGACCTTCTACAACCATGCATTGGTTGATCGAGTTCAATGGATATTTTCCATGGAATCATCTTGAATGATAAATAGTTCGAATCTTAGTTCGAATATGCATATATTCGTGTAACATCCCAATTTCTGGATGTCTTAAATTAACCAAAGTATCCCGAAATCATAAAAGTAATGTTTTGTTAAATTGGGAAAAAAAATGTGGTATTTCGTCCCCAAATCCTATACTTGGTTAGGATGTTAATTATTTGTTAGTGTAATATTATTAATTATTACACTTATATAAATGTTTTGGGACATATTTATGTTAAATATGATATTGGCATGTTAACATAAAGTCTTGTGTGAAAAATTGTGAATTTTGGGGTTAAAATGCAAAATAGCCATACTAGAGGGGCCAAATGCGTCATTTCCGAAACTTGCTCTTATGTAAAGCTGGAAAAACGAATTTGGGGCAGAAAGTGAACGTGAAACACTTCTCCCAAACCCTAGAGCTTGGTTTTGTGTGATTCTAAGGAGAAAGCTTCAATTTTGGAAAAGTAAACAAGGATTTGAAGCTTAAAATTCATATAAACCCAATGGGGATTGTTGGGTAAGTATTTCTATCATACTTGCATGTCTAATCTCGAATTTGGCATGTTAAATTGGATGATTTGAAGCTGAAATTTGATGTTAATTGTTATGATAGATGATTGATATATGATTAGGATGCTTGATTATCCATGAATCATGAATAGTGAACATGAAAGACCTAAAATGTGAACCATAAGGTCTAAGTCTTAGATTTTTGGGGTTTGGCTTTAAATCTGGAAATTTTATATATTTTGATTGCTAAATCTTAATTGTTAGCATAATAATATGATGAATGTTTGTGAATTGCAAAAATTGGCTAATCACCTACATGTAATAGGTTGAAGAATAGGCATATGAACTTTGAAGCACGCCAAGTGCTTGATGAAATGCCTAACTTAGATGAAATGCTTGAATCAATGAATAAGTGTAGGGATGATACACTATTAGAGAGCATGAAAGAAGAATGGGTATGAATTTTGAAAACCCATGCTTGAAAAATGTGTTAAATGGAATTGTATGAAACCATGAAAAAGATAAAAATCTAGTTGAGGGGCTGTTTTGAAAGTGTTGTATAAGATCACTCGTATGCCCGTTGGGGATGTACGATATACGGTTGAAAAGCTTGTTTTGAATACTATGTTTGGTATTTGAACACCGGAAACTGAATCCGGTGTATAATGGGTCAAAATGACCCGTTAATATGGTCACTCGATTTTCTAGCATGCTGTTTGGGAAAAATTATGGTTGCTGTCCTGTTTTTAGAAAAATCGTATAAAATCAACCGTAACTCGGAAAAATGTTTATTTTATATGCTTGGAAAGCTCTATGAGTCTACTACGTTTTATATTTGAACATGTTGGGTCGATTCAGCTGTTAAAAGGGTCAAATGGTGGCTTGAACAAGGGCTGGACAGCAAGTACCACCCTAGGATATTTAATGAATTGATGTCGTGAGATGTGAATCGTTAGATATATATAACTAAATGATTCATGTACTAGAATGTGGAAAATGTGATATATATATATATATATATATATATATATATATATATATATATTGATGATTATGTTGTCTCACGAACCAAACAGGGAATTGAGTCCACTTTAGGCGCAAGCGGAAGCAACTCAAACGGAAACCGGTACTTATGGATAAAGCTCACGAGGTAACATCTATGCTATGTTACATATTTGGTTAATGACTCATAATTGCATTGATGATATAGAATGCATGATTTTATGAAATGTGATAAACTTTCCCTACGAGGCAAGTTGTTGAATTGCGTATAATTACAAAGTTAAATAATTAGAGTTAAGCTCTAAGAAGGTAATGAGTCAAAGAAAAATGCATAATTAAATGGTTCTTAGGAACCATGGCTAAAAGAATGTATGTCATTAGCGGTAAATGAATTGTAGGATTCATGCTAATGGGTTAAACGGGTCGAACGAATCGGTAGGATTCATCGTAATGGGTCAAAGAATAAAAGTTACTAATTGATTCATAGAGACCATAATAATGGCTAAATGAGTAATTGATTTATAATGGTTTGTAGGAACCAAATGCATGTGTAACATTATTTATGTTACATGAAGTAGTTAAGTAAATGCGTATTTACAATTTAATGAAATAAACCATGAATTATGAGTATGGGTGACGAATGGTTCTAGGAACCGTGAAGCCCAAAGTCAAGGGTTCTCCAGTGACCAATTTGAGCATAGGGAAGATTCGGATGAATCATGTTGTGAACAAAAGTTGCGGAGGCGAAAATGGGCTTATAGAGTCCATGCCAAGTAACAAAAGAAAAAGGAATCGTAAATGGTTATAGAACCATAGATTCCAAGGCTAATATGTGGTCAAATTGGGCATTGGAGTAAACCAAAGGCAAGGACCCGCCTTAACGGGTCAAATGGGTACAATAACCCAAAAGTGGTTGAATGAATAGATACCAACCCCCTAAAGGCCATTGATGCATAAATAGGTTGTCACATGAGTTTAGGATCATAATCCTTTAAAACTGTGTTATTTCCAATAAGTAACAAGCACACGAAGTGCATAGAACCCATAAAGGTTTAAATGACATAATTAGCTTATGGAATTGATTTGTTATACATGTTTGCCAATGGATTACGGTAAAATTAGCTTGCAATAAGGACAGGTCATTGGAAATAAAGCTATGGGTGTTCTAATGGGTCAAACGGGTTGGTTGAACCCGCATATGCAAAGTTTGAATTCGCCTTGAATAAGGTATGTTGATGTGTATGAAAACATGTTTTAGAAGTGTTTTGTGAGTGTTAAAACACTTGAAAAATGATGGAAACCCGGTTGGTGAAATCTGGTAGAAAACAGGGGAAAGAAAACCAAAATTTGGCTAAGTATGGAACTGGCCGAAAATAGCCAATATTCTGTCAAAAAATGGTCCTGGGCGTACCGCCCAGAAATTATTCATTCTGGGCGTACCGCCCCAGAGTGAAAAACCAAATTTTATTGTTTTTCTTCATTATTTGATATTGTAATAAATGGTTATGCAATAGAAGCTCACTATTGAAAGTGAGTATGTTGCAGGTAAAGGGAAAGCCTAGTGGGACGCTCATCAAAGACTACGAAGAACCGATCACATCGAGAATGAACGACCCGTCTTGTATTATGGTGAGAAGAACTTATATATAAGTCGAAGATCACATTTGGATGTCAAACCAATTATAAGTAAATTTTGTAAATGTAAACCACTATGGTGGCATCTTATGATTACAAATCATATGTTTTGTAAAGAAATTTTTTGGGACCAAATTTTTAACGTTATAATGTGTAAGTTTGGCATCAAATTGTATACGGGTGTTACAATTCGCATCAGATTGGGGATTTTAAGTAGAGAAGAAGATGATGGTGGATTCAAGTCATAAGCCGGTGTTTGTTCAACTATTGAATTTGTAATCGGGTAAGTGGGCTATTTCATGGTTGTGTTGAGCAAACACGGTTTGTTAGCCAGTGTTTGATTTTGACTTAATAGAAGAATGCATGTTTTCTGTTTTCTATAATGCATATGAAATTTCCCATCTGAGCCAATACTATTAATCTTAAGTGTTGAATACGATATTATTAATTGTTGGTATGTTATGGCTATTTGGGAGTTTGATTATGATGATTAAATCTGATCTTACTGAATGTTGATATGTTATGGTTGTTCCAATATTCTAATTTTAGGGATTATCTAATTTGGCAGGTTTTATTTAGTGTGAGATCAAAAAAATTAGAATAAATTTGCAATTGATAATGCTTTGAATGTCATGTATGTTAGATTATGTCTACTAGACAAAGCATGTCATATGTTCAATGCAATGGTAAAGAGAGATACTTCTGATTTATCACAGTAAGTTTCAAATGGTTTGGTGATGATCTATCTTTAATCAACAATATTATTGTTGGTGCATATTACAATCATATATAATCTTAAGACAATACAAAAGGATAATTATAAATATATTGAAGAAGAGTCTACATTATAACTATTGAAAAAGAGTCTACATTATAACTTTTACATTTTTTTTATTGGATATGTGAAATGAGAGAGTTAATTTGTGACATATTCATGTAGCTTCTAGCTTCTGTTAGCATATCATTCATGAGATAAGGGCATTTGCTCATTATCAGATAGGTTTCGACTTAGGAAAAGGTCTTAATGTAAATATTGATTTTTCGACCCATCGAGTAAATTTTAGTTAAAGACACCAATTCATGATTACATAGTGCATTAATTAAAGAATAGCTAAATCTGAGCTATAAATAAGCTCATAACTATATAAAGAAATAGTTTAAATAGTTGAATGCAAAGATATGTAATAGCTTAAGACTTCAATAAGTTTAATAGTTTAACCAAATGTTATATTGCAGCCACTGACTTCAATAAGTTTAATGTGCAGGGAAGGGGGATCCATGCCCACTGCATAAAGATCTCCCCTCCTCTCCGAGCGCAAGTACGTTATCTATATCGACTAAAGATCTTCCTTCTTTAAAGTATTTTGCTAGCCCACCGACTGCCCGTGATGATTTGTTGTATTCAAAGACGTGCTCTTAGGTCCTGTTTGGTTCAGCTTATTTTTGGCTTAATCTGACCGAATAAGACATTTTTGTCATATGGTGTTGTTTGGTTCGAATGTCTGAATGGAAATTGTCTGACCGAGAAAGACATTTTTGTCTGTTTCATCATGCCCCAGATTTGTTGCTGAACGAAAAAGACAATATCGTCTTTACCATACAACTTCTTATTCATTTGTTGCTGAACGAAAAAGACGAACCAAACAGCCCCTTAATTTATTAATACGATTTAGGTCTTCTCTATTTTATGTTCATGTTATTGTCTACGGAGATTATCTGGTCCCGGATTTCACTTCTACTTCTTATGCTTTAGTATTTTATTTCATGCTTTGATATTTGTTATTCCCTTGCAGGATGCTTGCTTGAGGTCCTTGATAGGTAATAACTATGAAGCAAACCTAATAAGTAAACTATAAAATAAACCTAACAACTTCATGCATGATGTAGGTACCTAAAATAAAGGACTTTTACATACTTGATATGGACATTCTACAATTTGTTGACTCAAATGGCATGATGAAGGTACCTTTTGAATATTTATAGGTTACTTTTGTTGGATATCAGAGATGTAAACTCACAAAACAAGAATGGCCGAATGCTTGTATATTATTGAATGATTGCAGGAACTTACAAACAGGAGAAAACCAAATGTTTTACAAGCAATTTCGACTAATTTCTAGAATGGAAAACAACACTTAAATAGCAAAAATAAAAGTCATAACAGAAACTCAGAAAGTACTGGGTCATCCAGTTTATTCGGTCAAAGAAATCCCACGTTTAACTCCCATGAACCTGGTCTTCAATCACGTGGGTTATTGCCACATCATCCCACATTCTCCTCCTGATGTGGACAGCTCTTGACACCTATTAACTCTTTCATTTCTCTAAACTTCAACCTTGGTAATGACTTCGTAAGAACATCAGCCTTCTGTTCTTTGCCAGCTATAAACTCAACTGCAATTTGACCTCGATCAACACACTCTCTTATGAAGTGGTGCTTGGTGTCGATGTGCTTAGTCTTTTTATGTGAAACTGGATTCTTTGACAGCGAGATAGCTCCTTTGTTATCTATCTTTAACGTCACACATTGAGGTTCTTTTCCAGTGATCTCTCTGAACAAATTCCGCAGCCATAATGCTTGACATGCTCCCTCCGATGCTGCCATATATTCAGCCTCACAGGAGGAGAGTGCAACGGTTTTTTGCTTTTCTGAAGTCCAAGTAACAACATTCCCAGAATAGTAGAAGATAGTACCCGTAGTGCCTCTCCTATCTTCTATGTCAAACCCATAACTGCTGTCACAATAGCCCACTAACTTGCCATCTCCTCCTGCTACATATTTCAAACCATCATTTACCGACCCTTTAAGATACCTTAATATGTGCTTTACCGCTGCTAGGTGAGACTGTTTTGGATGCTCCATGAACCGGCTTACCAATCCCACTGAATACCCAAGGTCTGGTCGTGTATGAACCAGATACCTCAGACTGCCAATGAGTTGCCTATAGAAAGTGGCATCAACACTGGCCTCTTCACCATCTTTACATAATTGCAACCTATGCTCCATTGGGTACAAGCTTGGGTTACAGTCTTCCATACCTGCTAACTTCAAGATTTTCTTTGCATATCCACTTTGACTGATGGTGATACTCCCTTCTTGCTGCTTTACCTCAATACCAAGATAGTATGTGAGAAGACCCATGTCACTCATGTCAAAATAAGCTTTCATCTTTTCTTTAAAACTGATTATGTCTTTCTCTCTCGTACCTGTTAGCAATATATCATCAACATACACAGCAAGAAGTAATACAAAACCTGATTTGTTAATGACATATACTCCTGCTTCATGTATGCATTTTGTGAAACCAAGCTCTTTTAGAGTTTTGTCTAGCTTCACGTTCCAAGCTCTAGGTGCCTGCTTCAGGCCATAGAGTGCCTTATGTAGCTTATACACCTGGTTCTCCTTTCCCTTAACCTTGAAACCATCAGGTTGAGTGACATAGACATCCTCCTGTAGTTCACCATTTAAAAACGCTGTCTTGACATCTAAATGATGGACATACCAGCCTTTTGTTGCAGCAAAGGCTAAAAGCAATCTCACTGTCTCCATTCTAGCCACGGGAGCGAATGCATCCTCATAGTCGACCCCTTGAACTTGAACATAGCCCTTTGCAACCAACCGGGCTTTGTGTTTTATCACCTTCCCATTTGAATCTTTCTTTAGTTTGTACACCCACTTCAACCCGATTGCCTTTTGATTCGATGGTAATTGAGTTAAGCTCCAGGTGTTGTTTTTCCTTATGGATTCAAGTTCTGCTTTCATAGCCTCTACCCAACGGTCACTTGTTGCAGTATCTACAAAGTTTGCTGGCTCTTCATCTATCAATAGTAGCTCTCCTTCTCGTACATATAAGTCATGCACTTCCTCTTCATTCATAGCCACTGTTCGATCTTGAATGGTTGCTATACGTCGAAACCCCTTCAATGGTGTATCATCAAATGGAGCTGTTTGATGAAGACTGCTCGTTGAATTAGTATTTGTACTATACTCATTTTCTTGAGTGCTTTCCAAAGTGACCCTACTAGTACTTTTCCCTTTGTCACTTTGTGGTGTGACATCAGCACTATGTGGAGTGGTAAAAGCATTTTCAAAGACATCATCCATATTTTTTGAATTGTTGTCCGTTCTTTCAACATGAGCATTTGTACTATATGCTTGTGTTGACCAAGTTGATGGTGACTTGTCACTAACTTTATCAGTTTCCCAATTCCAACTTCTCTGCTCATCGAATTTCACATCACGTGAAATCACCACTTTACTTTCTTTTGGATTTAATAAACGATAAGCTTTACTTCCCTTTTCTTTTCCCAAATAAATCATGGGACAACTTCTGTCTTCTAACTTTGTTATGTGACCACCAACCTTTTTTACATAGCCAACACAACCGAATACCTTTAGGTGTTGTAGGTTGGGTTTTCTCTTTTTCCAACCTTCATAAGGAGTAGTCTCTTTCACTGCTTTTGTTGGTATTCGGTTGAGCAGGTAAACACTGTGCCTTACTGCTTCTCCCCAAAACATATCAGGAACCTCCATGGTCTTTAAAAGAGATCTTGTCATCTCCATTACACTTCTATTCTTCCTCTCCACCACCCCATTCTGCTGGGGTGTATAAGGTGCTGTTGTTTGCCTCCTTATCCCTGTCTCCTGGCAAAACTTTATGAAATCATGAGAGTTAAATTCACCACCCCTATCTGTTCTCAAGGCTTTTATCTTTTGAGAACTTTCTTTTTCTACTTTTGCTTTAAACACCTTAAAATAATACAATGCCTCATCTTTTGTTTTAAGTAGATAGACCCACATATATCTTGAAAAGTCATCTACAAAAAGTAAGAAATACCGATTACCACCCACTGATTGTGGTGTTATAGGGCCGCAGAGATCAGCGTGAAGAAGTTCCAGTGGCATTGTTGCTCTCCATTTTGCTTCTTGTGGGAAACTTTGCCTTGATTGTTTTGCTACCAAACACCCTTCGCACAGTTGCTTTGGGTGTGTAAAAGAAGGCATTCCTTCTACAAGACCCTTCTTTCCCATTACCTCCAATACACGAAAGTTTGCGTGCCCCATTCTAGCATGCCATAACCATGCGTCCTCCTGCAAACATGTTTTCATGCAGGCTGGCCTAGCCACAGTCAACATAGCCTTGTACAGCCTATTGGCTGATCTCAAGACCTTCAATACTAACTCATCTTGAGCATTGTAGAGTCTTAAAAACTCTTCTTTTATCCATACAGAGTATCCTTTCTCACTTAGTTGTCCAAGACTTATGATGTTACTATTAAGGGCAGGGATATAATAGACATTTTCAATTAACAACTGATCACCATTTTTGCATTGAAATAAAAGAGTACCTTTGCCTTGTATCTTTACTTTTGAGTCATCTCCAAATCGTACATTTCCTTTAACTCCATGGTTCAATTCTGCAAAGACATCTTTATTCCCTGTCATATGGTTACTAGCTCCATTGTCTAGATACCATACTTCCTTATTTTCTTGGACATCTTCTTTCAACACTCTTGGGTTCACTTTTTCTTCATTGAGTAGCACCAAAGACTCCTCTTCGGCTTCACCACATACTGTTTGCATCAAGGTTGGTTCATCTTCTTGTTCTTTAGTCAAGTGAGCCTCCTGCTCATTCTTCCTTTCATTTTTACACTCTGAGGCGAAGTGTCCAAACTGTTGGCAGTTATAACACTTGATGTTCTTCTTGTCTTTCATCTTGTGACTCCATCCACCACCCTCATGTGATGTACCTACATGTCCACGGCCTCTTCCTCTAGTTGACCCTCTTCCCCTTGACCCATTTCTGCCTCCTCTTTCATTACTTGCACCTCTTCCCCTACCTTGAGTGTGCTTGGAATTTGGTTTACCTTGAGTAGTGCCATCTACTTTGCTAAACAACAAAGATGTTTCTCCATTGGCTCCTCTTCCCCGTTTCAATCTCAAACGATCTTCATAAGCCTTTAATCTTCCAATGGCTTCTTCAAATGGCATGCTCTCAACCTCTGAATACTATTCCATTGAAGCTACCAAGTGTATGAACTTCTCTGTCACAGTATCTAGCAACTTTCTAACCAATTCCTCGTCCCCTAGCGCTGCACCAACGGCATTATACTTTGAGATCATGGCCGACAGCTTTCCTGCATACTCATCAATCGTCTCACCTTCTTTCATGCATAGTGACTCAAACTCGCTCTTCAAGGTATGCAATCTGGCCTTCTGCACTCGATCTGCTCCCACATACCTTGTCTTTAATGAGTCCCACACCTCTTTGGCCGTTTTCTTCTTTGCTACTTGCAACAGAATCTCTTCAGGAATCGCCTGAAAAATATATGCCCTCGCCATCTTGCTTTTCTTCTCGTCCACAACCACTCCGGCTTGTGGTTCTATGGCCTCCCATACACCTTGAGCATCAAGGATTGCCTCCATTTTTATCGCCCAAGTTGTGTAGTTGCTTGAGGTTAAAGTCGGGCATTGGAATGAAAACGGGTTATCTTTCGGGGGGTTCGACGTTGAAACAATCGACATGGTTTCAAATCTGAGAATTTTTGGCATGAACTGGATCAAGGAAACCCGGCAAGCTCTGATACCAAAATGTTGGATATCAGAGATGTAAACTCACAAAACAAGAATGGCCGAATGCTTGTATATTATTGAATGATTGCAGGAACTTACAAACAGGAGAAAACCAAATGTTTTACAAGCAATTTCGACTAATTTCTAGAATGGAAAACAACACTTAAATAGCAAAAATAAAAGTCATAACAGAAACTCAGAAAGTACTGGGTCATCCAGTTTATTCGGTCAAAGAAATCCCACGTTTAACTCCCATGAACCTGGTCTTCAATCACGTGGGTTATTGCCACATCATCCCACAACTTTTTTATGCAATGAATCATCTTATTGTCTTATGATGCTTTACCATCAATATAGTTTTTAGTATGGAGTTATATGCATGCTTCATGCACTTATACTTATAATTCATGAAGTTTATATGTATTACAAAGTTAGAAATATATGCGGCTGATTTTAAGTTGCCTTTAGACCCATCTACATTTTTTATTACAGCCAATGAAGTTGGCATAATAGATGGTAATAGTAATGAAGTGCGCATATCTCTTTGGAAGTTTTTTTGTTAATCCAGCCATGATACTACAGCCAATGAAGTTGGCATATATAATAGATGTCTATAGTAGTGAAGCAACACTTATGTGAATGTAAACATGACCATGAACTTAGATCTCATTTTTGTAGATTCAACTGGTCCAAATCAGAAGGACATAGTAATAGTTATACACTTTTGTAAAGACAAGCAAGGTAGTAGTAAACTTACTACAAAAAAACTCACACTTTCGTAAATGCAGGTACAATTGCAGACTCATTTTCTATGGTATTGTATTAATGAAGACAATAGACATCAAAACACACTACACTTTAAAAAACAAGCTCCCCGCCGCAAGTGTGGGGGGTATGCATCTTGTTCTTACTAAATAAGTTTGCAACTAATTAAGTTTGTTATTAATAGGACTTGAATATTTTACATTTTGACCTATTTTGGAACCAATGACATAAGATGATGAGAAACAATAAGTCAAATTTTAAATAAATTCAATAGTTGACTATTTTTCTTTCTTTGATGTACATGTTAATATAATTTTGATAAAGTACAGTAAGCCTGTTTAAAAAGCTTTTGCTATCCAATAATTTATAGATTTTTTTGGTCTAAAACTGGTTTGAAACAGTGGCCTGATGACCTTTTTTACACGGTCTAAAATAATAAGCCTATATGGTACTTTCTCAATCATGCTTGAGTTTTACATGTGGAATAGCCATGAATATCATTGAAATCAAATCATTACAGAAAAACCAATCTTATAACTTTGCTGAGAAGGGAGCAAAACATTAAATTTGTCATTTGGAAATAAGATACTAGTATGAATTAAAAGTTACTTTCTGATTTAGGTAGTAATCAAAGGGCTTCGTTATATAATTGATCTTGTGAAAGTTTTTATCAATTCAAAAGGTGGTGGAGCTACATGGATCCAATGATCAATACTGAAATAGAACATGCCCATCTTCGCCCTGAACCTTGTTTGATTCCTTATATGGTCACCAGATATGTCATAACCATATTTTTATAATTTTAGAGGGGGGAATATTTTTATATTTTTCTAATAAATTCCCATATCAATATTCACCATATCTTTTTGTATGTCTGTTCAACACAAAATAATTATGATTTTTTTTCATGCTCAAATTAATAGGGTTTTGTTTCTAGATGTCTGTAGGAGCAAGAAGCTGGAAGATGAAGCATTAGTTGGCCTCCTTAAAAAGTTTCATGATGAAGTAAGTGAAATTGCTTGTTTTCAAACTCTACATCATCTTTCTTTGTGTTCGACTTCGGTTTTAAGTGTTTTTGAAAAGGGATTTCTCTTATATATTGATATGGGGTTGTAGCTAAAATGTTTGATTTTTATTAATTTTGTGAAATTGTTGGAACTTTTAGGTTTATCTCTGATATGATGGGTTCTATTATGAAGTATGAAAGTTTGCTAATTTCTTGAAATTCTTGAACTTTCTTTGATGGGTTCTGTTCTTTTTTCAGCTTTTGGCAAAATAAAAAAAATGTTAGGGATTGTGGAATTACACATAGTAAGGACCATATTCATGATATGCAATATCACGAAAAACGGCCTCTGATATGCAATTTCGATGATGCTGATTTGGAAGTGGCACTAAAAGGGAGTGTAAGTGGTTCACATTTCAATTATTAATGTATGACTATATCACTTATTGTTACTTATATATTATATCAAAACATTGTATTATAAAAGTTTGTTATGTTTGTTTTCCCCCGTGACTTCAGTTGGCAACCAAATTCCTCAACAGTGGACAAACATTACAGTATGTAGGTAAGTGATTCTTAGTGTTATTCAAACTATTTTTTTTTTCTTTTCTTGCTAACGAGTTAAGATCCTTTTGTAGGGAAAATAATGCAATCTGATTATGGTCTTATGCATGGGAAAGGTTCACTGGTCCATCACAATAAAGGCGAGTTCCACAGTTTGTTTACAGGCATATCAAAGTATGTTCAGTCAGTTCTAAAATTCATCTGCACTCATCTTTTGATTGTTTCAAACTTTCTTTGCTTATATTTAATCCCCAAAAAATATAACTAGCTACACTTAACCCTCATATTGAAGCAGAAAGCAAAATATGACTTTTGATTTCTCTCTCTCTCTCTTGAAGTAACACTAAATAACTTGTTTAAAATGTTAGACAATTGACCCATTCACGAGTAAATGAGTTGAAATTATGGTTGCATGGTCTTACTTTTTTCACTTGATTCACAGACCATTTACGATTGGTAGATATCATAGCCTTGCGATTGAGAAGGAAAGCTTTCCTAGTGATGCACTCGAAATCACAGCATGGACTGAGGATGGACTCCTTATGGCTGCTCGTCACAAAGTGTATCCCCATTTGCAGGTACTACACATATTTCTTGTTTTTGTTGACATTTAATACAAGTCAATACCATTTTCAAATCTGTTATGAGGTTTCCTTAATACTCATTATGGACTGTGTGTGAACAGCCGCACCTATTTCGTATCAAATACGTACTATGGAAATTTTGGTAAACCATTGGGACGTTTTCTTCGAGATAATTTGTTTGATCAAGTAACAAAATGTGTTAACTGTCTTTTTTTATATATAAGAATTATAAGATTTGATAGGAATTTTGTTTCTTTGTTGGTAGGGGATTTGATAGCAACATGTCGATGTTGGTGACACCCCTCTGTCAGAGTAAACTAACAACCTTCTAGTATGTCATTTCGGATATGGGCAGCATAATATCAAATCGTCCGAAAGACAATATTGAAGAGGAGCTAATTATAGAGAAGGTAAGGAAGGAAGTTTTTTTGTCTAATATTAACATTAGATGGGTAAGGAAGTAAGTTTTTGTCAGATATTAACATTAGATGGGATGTGATTATGTATTATTTTGTAGTAACATTGTAATGTTTGCTATATATATATGAAATGCACTGTTTTGTTTTGCTATATAGGTACTTATTGGTTAATTGTCATTTAATGTAGAAATTAGTGATTCTACAAAAAAAAAAAAAAAAAAAAAATTAAAAAATTCATGACGTGCAAAAATGCATGTCATATACCTTTATGACGGCGGCTTCCTTAACACTCATTTTATGACACACATTTATGGCGCGCATTGCACATCATCGTTCACGCATCACTAACGGGATGATGCGCATTTTGCTTGTTATGAAACTTCTTGATGGGGTCTTCCTTGACGCGCAAATGCGTGTCATCTGACACCTTTCTTGACGTGTATTGCGCGTCAAGAAAACTGATTTATATATGTAGTAGTGTTATTTTGTTGATTACTTTTCCAAATATACATGGTTTTATTCAGTCAAATGCAAATCTGATGTTGCCATCCTATTTCTCCAATTTAAAAACCATGGTTGAAAAGTTTTATCAAACTCCTCTTGATGCGTAGCATCTTATAAATAAACATAAATAAACATTTTCCACATTTAAACAAGTTTTTAATTAAAAATTACTAAATTTGGTGCTTTATCGTTTTAATTATGAATTTTAGGTTTAAATTTGATGAATATCTAAATTTCACATTTAAATGATTTATATTTGAGAAATTAAAAAAATTAGATATTTATTGTTTTTAATTGTAATTTTTAGGTTAGTGGTGGTCTCGTGTGAAATCTAAAAGAAAACCAAACGTTTATTGCGGGCTCGGAAGTGAAAAAGATATAAAAGAAAATAAAAAAAATGTATAATAAATAAACAAGACAGCAGCGCCAATTTCCTCTTCATTTTCTGCTACTTCTCCTCTCGGCCCAAACAAGGAGAATATTACAGCCCGCTCCTTTCGTTTTTTTTTTTTGTTTTACTTTTTTCATATCATTTTATATATTTGGAGATTAAGAGAAGGAGGTGAAGATCTCATATTGCATTTAGGTTCTTTTCTACCTTGTTGTAAATATCTATATAAGGCTCATTATATGTTAATAATACTAGTTTTTCCTCCTTGATTATGAACTCTATAGAAGAAACTATTGGCACATGTGATCTAATTCACATTCTACACAACACAAGTCGGTACGTACGTAGGGAGCTAATAGGCAAGTTGGTTTATTAGTAATTAGATTTGTGATAGGTTTCTAATATGTTTGCTTGCTAAACAAGTTTATTTAGAACCTATAAATATTAAATATAGGCTAAGTTAGGGTATTTTAAGTATCACAAATGAAAACTACTTAATTACTTGGATTTTATCTAGTGCCGTATAATGATGGTTATGAAATAACTAATGAAAACTACTTACTTGGATTTCTAGTGCCTGCTTAAGTTGAATTAGCACTTCACACGCCGTTGGCCTTTCTTCTCTGTTTTCATGTAGACACTGAATAGCAATTCTTCGGAATATAGTCAGAGACTGCGGCGCAATCGGTTCAGTTGCACCCTCAAACATCATCGCATCCAGTTTTCCTTCTTTGTAGAGCCTTTTCATCATAGGGCCAAAAGAGTTACGACGGTCTTTCGTCACAAAGTCTTCTGAGTAGGCGAATCTCTTGAGCATGATCTCAAATAGAACAATACCAAATGAGTATATATCACATTCTTTGCTTAACAAACCTGTGCTCTTGTATTCGGGGTCCGCGTATGTCTCTGTGCCTACAAAGTCATCGAGGTCAACTGTTTTCTGATCAACTGGATGTATGAACGCAAACCGAAACCTAGCAATTTTTGCATTCATATCACTATCAAGTAGAATGTTATTGCTTTGGATGTCCCTATGAATCACCACCTCCCTCGTTACGAGACCTCCATGAAGGAAGTCCAACCCACTTGCAATGTCAATACATATCTTAAGACGTTTCCCCCATGAAAGACTAACGTCATCCAGATGCATGTCAAGACTTCCATTCAACGCATGCTCACGAACCATGATTCTTTCTTGTCTTTCCTCACAATAGCCTAAGAGACCAATGACATTCTTATGTTTGTACTTCATTAGAACTTTAAGCTCTGTCTCATATTCCATGATTGTTTCTCCATCATCATACGCAAGCAACCGCTCCACGTCAATAGTGCTGGTGGTATATTCATTAGCATGTGAAACTGTTCCTCTATATGTGGCCCAGTATTTATCACTTTTGATGCGCATTTTTCTACTGAAGTTATCGGTGGCTAACCATATGTCTTTAAGTGAAATGCGTAATATGTCTTTGCGGTTTTCCTGTGAATCACAAATCAACTAATTAATCAACTTGATAGTTAACTAATTCCAAAAATGAATTAATTAGGGTGCGTTTGGTAATTTGGTTGTGGAAAACACACCATGTTTTTCATTTCTGTTTTCTAAGAAAACATAGAAAACTAGAAAACACGTTCAAATTGTAGTTTTTCAAATTTTTTTCCAGGAAAACAGAAAACAGTGTTTTCTAACTTTATAAACTAAAATTGGAAAACATTTTATTTTTGTTTTCCATTTTCCGTTTTCGTTTTTCTAGTGTTCTATTTTGGAAGATGGAAAACCCATCTTTTGGTTTAGAACGCATTTTAAAAAAATTTCATGTGTTTTTTAGAGATGAAAAACCAATTTTATTTTCTAGAAAACTGAAAATGGAAAACTGAAAAACGTTTTCTACAACCAAATGCACCATTAAAATCCTTATGAAGACTGCTTCTAATTAAGTCTCACTATATATTAGCCCAAAGTCATATCAGTTTAAACGCTGTCTCACAAATTAAAGAAGCAGCCGCTGCTACATTATGCTTCAAGAAGCTGCAAGGCTTCAAATATGAAGCTAGGGGAGCGAAGCAAGGAAGGGGGAGTGGAAACCGCCCGAAGCAGGGGAGAGAAGCAGTGACCACACCGCCCTTCCTAAGAAACATATATAGCTTGCTTGAAAAGAGAAAACAGGTTCTAAATTTCACACATAAATTTACCTGAAGGAATAGAGCTTTCTCAAGTTCCTTGACTACAACTTTCATTGTTGGACGCCTAGCTTGTGCTTCTGCCAAACACTTGTATGCAATTTTGGAAAACGTGTCCAGAGATTCTTCACTAGGTCCTCTAACTGAGTTAATGATGGTTTCGGTAACCTTTTCTTTTAATTTAGCATCTACCATTTCCTTAATTGTTTCCTTATCGAAGTGTTGTCTTGCTATGAGTGCAAGCCCATTTTCTGCGGTGTATTTTGGATCATAACATAATGTCCCAAATAGAATCTCGAAGAGTACTACTCCAAAACTGTAAATATCGGATTCTGTTTTCAAGTTAGCATCCTTGCAATATTGTGGATCCATGTACCCTGGTGTACCTGCAATTGATCTATAAAACTGAGTGGAATGCTCGTCACTGAGAGAAAGAAATACGGAGAGCCCAAAGTCACCAATCTTTGCTTCAAAATTCTCATCCAACAGGATGTTGGCACTCTTTATGTCACGGTGCACTATCTCGTGTCTGTCTCCTTCAGCAGTGTGAAGGAAACTCAATCCCTTTGCAACATCAAGGCAGATTTTCACACGTTGCGCCCAACTATCATTATGAATCTTGTTATCTTTTGAAAAATAGTGATTGAGACTCCCATTGGAAGCGTACTCATAGATTAAGATCATTGCAGGACCTTCGTCGCAAAAACCAAGTAAAGTGATGATGTTTGATTGCTTACAACTTGTAAGCATTTCAATTTCTGCATAAAACCCACGTTCTTCTATCTCATCTCCCGTATCGATGATCCGCTTGATAGCGACTTTGCTGCATGTCTTGGGTACATCACGCTTATTCTCCCTATCACTTGCAATACAGTATCCTTTATCTACATGGTCAAGTTTTCCTGTGTACACTGAACCAAAGCCACCAACCGCAATGCAATACTTTGAAGCAAAATTCTTGGTGGCTAGCAATATATCAGCAAGCCGAATCCTCATATGCTCCAAGTTCTTCAGCTGCAACAATATGTGTTTAAGAGAAAAAGAGAGTGTAGCAGCCTGTACTATTAATTATTTACTAGAATGTTTTTTCATCCCAGCTTTTAGAAATTATATTAAGAGTGAATTACTATTTTGACCCCTGAGGTTTTGGTTTTGCCTATTTAACCTTATAAGCCTAAAAGGAATTTTCTTACGTATTAACCTCATGGGCTTTATTTTAAAAAAATTTGCGCTTTTGGCCCCTTACACTAACAAAATTAACAAATCTCAGTTAAATGTAAGCATGTATTGGTTATGGGTCCAACCCGGTTCTGCACCGGTTTAGTAGGGTTTTTTCATAAGTGTACGTGGGTCTTTCATGGCTCACATCACGTAGGTGGTAGTTGCAGTTTGTTACCGAGTAATTAGCCATGTTGGCGCTTTCTTTGCATTCTGTTTATTTCCTATATGTAATGTTCCTTTCAGTTAATGCATTTGATCAATTCCGAATACATGTTTATCTATATCACTTGAACTCCTTCAAGTGGTATCAGAGCAAACAAAGTGAGAGATCCAGTTGAGTGAATAGTGAGTTCAATTGTGAGAGTGAGTGAGAACGACAATGGCAGAATCACAAGCTAATTTCCAAACACCAACTGTTCCGAAGTTTGATGGTGATTATGATCACTGGAGTTTGGTCATGGAGAATTTGCTACGATCAAAAGAGTACTGGCGAGTGGTTGAAGAAGGTCTTGAGGAACCTGCAGAAGGAACACAACCTACCGCTACACAAGCAGAAAACAAACTGAAATACTTGAAGGCAAGAAATTATCTATTCCAATCGATAGATAAAAATATTCTGAAAACAATCACGGAGAAAGGTACTGCCAAGGCTATCTGGGATGCCATGAAGTTGAAATACAAAGGCAATTCCAGGGTGAAAAGAGCACAACTGCAAAGATTGAGGAGGGAGTATGAGACATTGGAGATGAAACAAGGAGAAAGTGTGACTTCATACTTTGGAAGGGTCATGGTGGTGGCCAATAACATGAGAACATGTGGAGAAGATATGACAGAGGTGAAAATAGTTGAGAAAATTCTCAGATCCTTAACTGAGAATTTCAACTATGTGGTATGCTCTATAGAAGAATCAAAAGACATAGATGCCATGACAGTAGATGAATTGCAGAGCTCTCTACTTGTACATGAGCAGAAATTGGTGAAGAAACTCCCTGAAGAACAAGTATTAAAGGTGGAACAGGACTACACCTTTGGTAGAGGAAGAGGAAGAGGGAGGAACAACTTTGGTAGAGGAAGAGGAAGAGGAAGAAACAGGCCCTCATTTGACAAGGGGCAGGTAGAATGCTACAAATGTCACCAGATGGGGCATTTTCAATATGAATGCCCATCTGAGGAGAGAACAGCAAACTACGCTGAATATGATGATAATGAAGAGATTGTTTTGATGGCTCATGTTGACTTGGATGCTAGCAGAATCCAAGAAGCAAGATGGTACTTGGATTCAGCTTGTTCAAATCACATGACGGGTCAAAAGGACTGGTTTGGAGACTTGGATGAGTCATATACTCAAACTGTGAGATTGGGAAATGACATTAGGCTTCAGGTTAAAGGAAGGGGAGATGTTAAAATGAATGTGGAGGGTGTTACACAAGTCATAACCAATGTATACTATGTGCCTGAGTTAACTTCCAATCTGATGAGTGTTGGACAGTTACAGGAGAGAGGAGTGACACTCATAATCAAACATGGCACCTGCAAAGTTTACCACCCTACAAAGGGGCTTATCATGACATCCAACATGACTAGAAACAGGATGTTCATTGTAAATGCCAAGGTTGTACCAAGCTCAGTTTCTTGTAACTTCACCAGTGAAGAAGATTCAGACATTTGGCATAGGAGATTTGCTCATGTGAATCACAAGGCTCTGAAAGTCATGCAGGAGAAGCACATGGTTGAAGGCCTCCCTGCAGTGAATGTGAAATCAAAAGTGTGTGATGTTTGTGCAATTGGCAAGCAACAAAGAGTGGCCATTCCCAAGAGAAGCAATTGGAGAGCATCTCACAACCTTCAACTTGTGCACACAGATCTATGTGGTCCTATCTCACCTGCTTCAAAAGGGGGTAAACTCTATGTCCTAGTGTTTATTGATGATTTCTCTAGGAAAACATGGGTGTATTTTTTGTCACAGAAAGGTGAATCATTTGCAACTTTCAAACACTTCAAAGCTACTGTTGAAAATGAAGCAAGTTGTAAAATTCAATGCCTAAGAAGTGACAGAGGAGGTGAATTTACATCTGCAGAGTTCAATGAATTCTGTGAAAGCCAAGGAATCAAGAGACAATTAACAGCAGCATACACACCTCAACAAAATGGGGTGGCAGAGAGGAAAAACAGAACTCTGATGAATATGGTGAGGTGTATACTAGCTGAGAAGAAGATGCCAAAGATATTCTGGGCTGAAGCCACCAAATGGGCCTGTCATGTTCTAAACAGAAGCATTAGCAGAAGTCTAGATGATAAAGTGCCTGAGGAGATGTGGTCTGGTCATAAGCCAAATGTGGAGCAGTTTAAAGTGTTTGGATGTGTTGCTTATGTACATGTACCAAAACAATCTAGAACTAAGTTGGAAGATAGGAGCTACAAGTGTGTGCTGTTGGGAATAAGCCAAGAATCCAAAGCATACAGGTTGTATGATCCCAGTCAAGACAAGATAGTGATTAGCAGAGATGTCCTATTTGATGAAGATGAAGTTTGGAATTGGGACACAAAAGAGAAGGGAGCTGCTGATTTGGTCATAGTTGAAGAGCAAGATCAACCTCAAACACCAACTGCAAATGTGGAAACTCCTGCATCCAATGACAATCAAAACTCAGGTGGCACCTCCCAAGGAAACCCAACTGATCACACTCTAACATCCTCACCAAATCAACTAAGTAACAGGGGTGATTGTTCAACTAGAGTCAGAAAGCAACCAGCTTGGATGAGAGATTATCATGTAGAAGGCTTTGAAGGCTATGGGTCAGATGAAGAAGAGTTGGTTGGATTTGCTATGTACAGTGCCTTGGAGGATCCTACTTGTTATGAGGATGCCTGCAAGGAGAAAAAGTGGATGGATGCTATGGTGTGTGAATTGCAAGCAATTGAAAGGAATCAGACTTGGGAGCTAGTGGACAAACCTGCAGGAGTGAAACCAATTGGAGTAAAATGGCTCTACAAAACAAAGTTAGATGCAGATGGAACAGTTGATAAATTCAAAGCAAGGCTTGTGGTGAAGGGCTATGCTCAGAAGAAAGGTGTGGATTACAATGAAGTATTTGCTCCAGTGGCTAGGTGGGATACAATCAGAATACATGAGGTTAGTTGGAAGCTTGTTGTACTTAACAGTGACCAGACCTGACCTTATGTATTCGGTCAGCCTTATCTCAAGATTCATGTCAAATCCTAGAGCAGAGCATATGTCAGCAGCTAAGAGAATTTTGAGGTATTTAAAGGGAACAAGCAATTATGGGTTATTTTACTCAAAGGATGCAGAAGACAAGTTGATGATCTACACTGATAGTGATTATGCTAGAGACATTGAAGATAGGAAAAACACCTCTGGGTATGTTTTCATGCTTAGTGGGGCTGCAGTATGTTGGAAATCAAAGAAGCAGAATAGAGTGACACTTTCATCAACTGAGGCAGAATATGTTGCTGCTACTCTATGTGCTTGCCACTGCCTATGGTTGAAGGGTTTGCTATATGATTTGGGTGTGGTGATTCAAGAACCTATGGATATCATATGTGACAACAGTTCTACTATTAAACTATCTGTGAATCCAGTGATGCAAGACAAGACAAAACATATTGATGTGAGGTGGCATTTTATTAGAGAATTGGTCAATGATGGAGAAGTAAGCCTGTCTTTTTGCAGAAGTGAAGATCAGGTAGCCGATGTTATGACTAAGCCAATGAGGTTGGAAGCATTTGAAAGGTTCAGAGTAAAAATGGGAGTCATCAGTGATAAACTTAATGGTTAACACCATTTAGTTTAGGGGAGGATTTATTGGTTATGGGTCCAACCCGGTTCTGCACCGGTTTAGTAGGGTTTTTTCATAAGTGTACGTGGGTCTTTCATGGCTCACATCACGTAGGTGGTAGTTGCAGTTTGTTACCGAGTAATTAGCCATGTTGGCGCTTTCTTTGCATTCTGTTTATTTCCTATATGTAATGTTCCTTTCAGTTAATGCATTTGATCAATTCCGAATACATGTTTATCTATATCACTTGAACTCCTTCAGCATGTGCCCTTTGTAAGGTAATACAAAAAATAATTAAACTTTTATGAACAATTTGATCTTTCACCAACTAACTCTTAACCCATTTGACATGTTCAACACCTTTGAATGTTTCCATTTTGACCAAATTTTGTTTTTTCGTCGTATTTAAAAAATAACTAAAGAAAATATTGATTTTGTATAGACTATTTGGTGTGAATATTCACGCTCCTTTCTGATGTATTTGGTGCAGAAAGATGAGCTAGGGAATGCCTAATTAAACAATATAATTTAGTGCCGAATGAATCAAAGATGTAATGAACTATGGTACGAATTTATTGTACGTGCGTATTGCCCCTCATGTGAGGGGAACATGCTTGCATTTAACAAAGATTCCTTAATGGTGTTAGTGTAAGGGAACAAAAGGGTTAAAAATAAAAACCCTAAGGGTTACTACGTGAGAAAAAGTCCTTTTTGGAATTGTAAGGTTAAATGGTGAAAACCACAATAAAAATAGTAATTCACTCTAATATTAAATTTTCTTTTAAAGAGTGTTTTAATTTTGCAGAGTAACTTTGTTAATAAATTTTAATGTTTGATCGAAGTCCCTACTTGGGTCCTTTGAACAAATTATAGCAATCAGAACACCATGCTATTTACAATAATCACCACAAATGAAAATAAACTTTTTACCTTCAACTTCAAATGATTGGGTACTGTACGTTCAATGGCAACCGTTGATTGTTCCTGTAATGTCATTGCAACCAAGAAGAAAAATATTATTGAAGTTATAGTAATAGGCTGTTATGACATGCATATATAATCATGATGAAACTATATATGGTCTCACATTATTTTCATGCATTTGTTGAAATGTCAATGCCTTCTCAAGTCTTTTGAGGACCTCCTTCATATTTGGTGGTGCTCTCCGATTGATGAGGCAATTATATGCCGTTTTTGAAAAGACGATGAATGACTGTTGATCCATTTGGCAAAATAGATCCGGATCAACCAATTTATGCAATTTTCCATTTTCAAAATGAAATATGGCTAATGAAACTTGAAAGCTATTATCATCTTTTGAAACAAATGCTTCCATACCACACAAGAGTTCAAACAATACAATGCCAATGGAGAACACGTCGGACTCGTATGTCCCAATTCCAAGCTTTTCATATGCCAAGTCTAGATGTCCCTTTGGCATCGTCATGGAATAT
Source organism: Deinandra increscens subsp. villosa (assembly GCA_039602395.1). Taxonomy (NCBI): domain Eukaryota; kingdom Viridiplantae; phylum Streptophyta; class Magnoliopsida; order Asterales; family Asteraceae; genus Deinandra; species Deinandra increscens. Next base: position 96,478,426 of record JBCNJP010000023.1, on the reverse strand, counting down.
TCAAAGCCAGATATTTTAGCCTCCCAGTTTTCATCTAACAAGATTGAATTACTATTGATGTTATGATGAAACACGCTAAAATTGCATCCCACATCATTATGCAAGTAACTCAAAGCACGCACCACACCAATGCTTATCTTCAATCTTCTCTTCCAATCAAGTGTGGGGCCACTTAGATGCCAGCGAAGACTTCCACGGGTGACGCGCTTGTTTATAATGAGCATCTCGTTGTTCGCATCACAAAATCCGACATTTGAGACCATGTTTTCATGCTTAAGACGAGAGAGGATTGAAATCTCCTTTTCAAATGCCACATCTTGCAACCAAAAACTATGATCTATCCTTCGTACAGAGACATCAATTAACTCCCCCGATACCGGGTCCGGGAGTCTCCCTTCGTAAATCTTTCCGAGAAATCCTTCTCCAATGAAATTTGCATCAGAAAAGTTGTTGGTGATGTATTCTATATCTTCTATTGAGATCTTTAGGGGAGCTGACATCGTATTCCTGTTACACCATGAATGTTAGAATTTGAGAAGGTAATAAAATATGTAATAAAACAATGACACTACCCTACATAATACATATAGAAAGGTGATCTATATGTTGGCAGAGCAGGTTAGCACCAATTTACATGGCAGTCAAGATAAGTTTGTTTACTTTCCCATTTATTAAGTAAGTTCACGTTTTCTTAGCGATTAGTAGTGTCCTTAAGATCATATGGTGGTGGTAGTGGGTAAGTTATTGACTCTTACTAATTTTTAATTATCTATGGATTAGTTTTAACTGTTAACTGTGTTGGGAATGTTTAGCTCGGTTAAAATTCTCTAAGTCAGATTTCCGAAGGAAGTCCCTCCGGAACTTCTCTGTACTAAGTAGTTCATCCGGAACTTTTTCTTAGTTATCTCGGAAGTTTGACTTTGTACACAGTTCAAGTTTCAAGATAGAAAGCTGACAGAAGTAGTTTACTTTTGGCGCCATGCTTTACACTATTCACACGATAGAGCTGCTAAACTGTTCACAGTGTCCATGCGTGTTAGTACAACAACTTTGGAATAGATATGATTACCTTTTTTTGTCTAGTTGGCTAAAAGGAAATAAAAGAATATCTTTTATTTCCTCCTTGCACTATATATATATTACTTGTATTTCTCTTGTTTATTGTTAGTTCCTTTCTGTTTATCTGCTGTAAAATTTGTAAACACTTGAGAAGTAATAATATTGTAGTGCTTGGAATTTATATCTCGTGTTCAACTACTTTACTTCTTGTTTACTTGTTACCATTACGAATCATAAGCAACTTTGCTTAGAACACAAACATGTCTGATTCCGCCTTTCTTGTTTGATGCATTCGTGTAACTTGATTGGTTAACAGTGTTTAACCACGATCCAACAAACTAGTAAAAACACAGATCTTTTTGTATGGGAGAAATTAAGGCAATGTTTTGTTTTGGGTTTGTACATAAACGGGAGCCCGCCCGAGTATCAAGTTGAAGTCCATTTAGTCTAATAATTATGGTGAAACGATGGTTGGTTAAACATAAACTGCCTAATTCCGTAACACTGAAAGTCTGAAACGTCTTATAAAAGCTTGAATAGGAAAACTGTGCTCATTTACAATCACATATAGATACAAGGAGAAATTAAGTATAAGGAAACCTATGACAGCTAGTGTACAGAGGTACAATAAATCAATAGTAAATTAGACGATACACACAATATTTACTAGAAATATATAGATTGTAATCTCACGATTATTTCATTTGAATATTACGATTTATAGGCCCCCTCAAGATGGATGTTCGTGGAATAAGTCCAATCTTGGAAATGAGTTGATGGAATCTCGGGCGTAAAAGAGGCTTAGTGAGTGCATCGGCAAGTTGATCATCTCCGGAAATATGTGGACTCGTATGGAACCGTCATGCATTTTCTCACAAACAAAATAGAAATCAAAGCCAAGGTGTTTCATGCGAGAATGGAAGACGGGTTTGTGTTATGATGGTTAGAAAGAATGGGTATGGTTATTGGCATCCATGCAGATGGGTATGGGGGTAGTAGTATTAGTAAGTATTTCGTAGGGATATTCATGTTCTAGGAATTTCACATGTCTAGAAGTATATATTTTATTTGTTGTTGGATCAAGTGTGTAGTGGGCACTTTGTGCAGGAGAGTAACCTACAAAGAGACATGGTTTAAAACGTGGATGGAGTTTGTGAGGAGAATATGGATGTAGCCATGGGTAGCAAAGGCAACCAAAACTTCATAGTTTATTATAATTTGGGTGTTTTAGGAAAAGACAATGATATGGGGAAGTATTTTGGAGAGTGGGAGTGGGTAGGCGGTTTATAAGGTAGGCAGCAGTAGTGAGTGCGAAAGACCAATAAATAATGGGCATTTTTACCTGGGAGAGGAGAGAGAGAACAGTTTTGACAATGTGACGGTGTCGACGTTCGGCATAACCATTGTGTTCGGGGGTGTGAGGAGGAGTAGTAAGATGGGATATTCCCTTTGAGTGGAGGTGAGAGGAAAGTTTTAAATACTCTCCATCGTTGTCAGCAAATAATTGTTTGATTGCGGTTTGAAAATAATTTTCTATGAAGTTTTGGAAACGGATAAATGTAGAAAGGGAATCTGATATTGTAGAAACCGGGGTCGGTGAGCCAAGCCAAACCCCGATGACACAGCGGAAGCGGATCGGAGACTTTGTGAGCTTCGTCTTTGTAGAATAAATAAACACCAAGAAGAACATAATGAACCGGATCTTCAACAATGGTGTTGTGAGATGTGATGATGATGATGATGATAAAATAGAAGTAGTGATGAACAAGATAAATAGATAATCAAAGATGATGTTGAATGATTACAAGTTTATCTACACCACTCATGCTAGGTTCATGAACATGTGTTCATGAACCCCACACAACTTCAAAGATACATGACTAACTCTCTCAAACATACACTCATCAAGCTGGTCTTTCACATGAGAAAGACTTACATATATATACTAACCAATAAAGACTACTCCTCGTGAAAGCAAGAAAGGTCGAGGTGTATCCAAGGATAGGACCTTGGAAAAACACGTCACTGATATGGAGACCGCAATGTTGGAATCCGGACACAACTCGACGTGTGTTTCCAGGGTTTAGATAGTTAAAAGTAGCTTTTGTCGAACTACGAGAAGGGTTAAAAGCTGTTGTTGAGCTACTACGTGGTGAGGTCAAACCTATGATCAGTGATGCAATTAAGGATGCCATTAGAGAGGAAAACGTAAAACTACACAAAGATATTGATGACATGTCCGCTGACGTGCATCAAAGTCTTCTTGGCTTGAAAACCCAAAATCAACGACTACTGTAAGCCAGTGGTCACTGCTGGTGCAAGCATCGTAAACATTGCACCAAGGATCGATATCCCAAAGCCTACTCCATTCGGAGGTAAACGAAAAGTTAGGGTTCTCGACAACTTCTTATGAGAGATGGGACGCTACTTTAATGGCGTAGACATTTAGGACGATACCACAAAGATTAACACGACCACACAATACTTGAAGGATGCCGCAACATTATGGTGGCTTCGAAAGGAAGTAGATATTGAACGAGGTACGTGCATCGTTCAAACTTGGGCTGATTTTGTCAAGGAAATAAAGAAACAATTTTATCCGGTCAATGCTAAGCATGAAGCTAGAAGTCATTTACGAAAGCTCAAGCAAACCGGAACCATCAAAGATTACGTGAAGGAATTCACAACACTTGTCCTTGAAATCCCAGATCTAACCAACAAAGACTCTCTCTTCTATTTCCTTGATGGCCTACAATCATGGGCTAAAATTGAATTAGAGTGAAGAAACGTTCAAGATCTTGCTTCAGCTATTGCCGTAGCTGAAAACTTGATTGATTTTAAAGAGAAATGACCATATGAGCCCATAAGTGATGAAAGTGATGATGAAAAATGTGGGGGAGAAAAAACCCATCAAGAATAATCAATTCTGGAAAGATGATACACAGAAATCAACTACGGCAAAGAGAAAGCCGAAAACAAAGGATGTTTCCTTTGTGATGGGCCACATCATGTTCGAGATTGCCTAAAGAAATCAAGGTTAACAGCCTTGATAAAGACCGATGAAGAATCCCATGAAACCGAGGAGGTTCGCTTGGGAGCAATGCAACTTCAAGTCCTCAATGCCTTGAACGTATATGAAAGGATGCCCTTAAAAATGGTTGAGGGCAAGGCAAACCAAATATGCTATACGAACTCGGAGAGGAAATGACTTCGGTTTGTAAATATTGAAGTAAATATAAACTTGCCAGGGCGTTAGTTGACACGGGAGCAAGCTATAAATTCATCAGTAAAGATGGAGCCAAACGACTCAGCTTAAGGATCAACAATAGGTGGACTACTCAAAGCTGCCAATGGAAATGCCAAGCCAATCGAAGGGACATCATGGAGCAACAAGACCAAGATTCGAACATGGCAAGACAAGTTAGATTTCTCAGTCGTACATCTAGACGACTATGAGATCGTGCTTGAGATGGAGTTTTTCAGAAAAGCAAAAGTCGTTCCAACAGCATTTCTAAACACTTATACATCATCAAAGGGGATCAAATATGTACCATGCCCATGTAGGTGGATACAAGGCAACAGGGTAAGACTGTGACCACATTACAACTCTTGAGACCAAGACAGAGGCTCACACAAGAGACACGATGATGATTTAGGTGGGGGAGAATGTCACGTCCCGCTTAAATTAAAGTTTTAAGCGTTGTGATTCTAGAAAATTCTGAACATCTGTACATTCTCCTTCACTAGAAGAATGTAGATTACATGAGAAATTTCCCACAAAATATCTTAGGAATATTATGAATTAGTCTAGAAAAATCCATAGAAATATCATGGATATTATGTATAGATAATTCTAGATTATACATGTATTTATATCTAGATATAGATTCTCTAGATTAAGAAATAATCTAGATTAATCAAAAATAATCCTAGAGTTAGTATAAATAGGTGAAGGGTGGTCATTTGCACCTCACATCACAAAATTGTAAACAAAGCTTTTCATTGTAAAGCACTCTCACTTGTAATTCAAAGCGTTCCTCTATATAAACAATCGTTTCACTTTCTTAGTCGTTTGAATCATCGTTCTCAAGTTTGATTGAAGGCTAAACTTAGTAGAATACTAAGAGCCGCACGTGAGTTAAAGAATTACTCCGTAACATTGAGCTCAATAAAAAAGATCGGCTCAAGAATTGTTAACAAACTCAATAATAAGCTCAAAGTTGACTCTAGTAAAGCATTGCGTTGCTTGTATATGTATAAAATCTTGATGATTTTCTAATATTTTTTTAAAAAATTTGGTGGATGTAATAACAAAAAAAAAAACAATTCTTGTAATATTAATTATATATGGCTTGTCACATGGTATGTCATTATTATTTATTTATTTTTTATTTTTTAAATATTTTGAAATTGTTTTAATTCTATGTAAATCATTTTTGGTAACTTGTTTTATTCATAACTTGTTATGTGGCATGTTTTAATTATATATATATTTTTTAATTTTTTTTTCAATTTTTTTAAAATTTAATGCTTTTAAATCATTTTTAAAAAAAAATTCTTTTGTTTTAGCTTTATTTCAAAGCTAGCGACTACCTTTAATATTTACACAAATGTAATAATAATCGCATATTATACAAAACAGGCCGACACACACAACAACACGCGTGCCAAAACATGATTCATATAACAAAAAGATGCTCCAGTGAACATGGATGACTTAAGTAAGAGAAGAATAAGCCGGGGCCTTTTTTATTTTTATGTCTAGTAAAAATATTAAAGTTAAACATCACTCTAACAACAAATCCTTCTGACAATATCGACAAATTCATATAGTGTTTGTTAGTTTTTTTCTTTCATTTATTATAGTATTTAAGTAGGTTTTGGCTTTCATTTATCATATTATTAAGTGTGATTTTAGTCCAGTGGTAATTATGATTACTTTGTTTGGATTTTTTTATTTTAAACATCGACAGTACGTTCAAATCCTACGCTAGGCAGACATCTTGATTTTGGAGTGAGAGTATGTAAGGTGGTGTTTAAGTATCCACATTACATTAGATTTTATAAAAATTAACGAGATATAAAATATGTCGTAACAATATATTCTTATCGTATGTTATTTATTAAAACTTAACAACGTATTTTACATGTAAAAATAAACGTAAAAACAAAAACAAGATTATTTCTTTTGTAAATTTAAAATGGTAAATTCCATAGTTGCTTCAACTTTCAAGGGAAAAAAGTGTAAATTTAAAAACCGGATTCATAGTATTATGTAATGATTCATTTTCTATGGGCAGCTAGATAGTCTAATTGTCTTTCTCAACTAAAACCAACACATGTTCAATGATGAAAAAACATAGTAACTCGATTTTAAAATTGTTTTCCCTTCTTCCTTAGAGCATAAATTATGTAGCCTTGAAAATTAGGGGCCCTTAAAATCCGGAGGCCTAAAGTTTAGGATTTTATGAATGGCTACATAACTTGATCATATCGATCCAAATGAGAAGGCTCAAAGTTTACAAAAGCTAATTAACCGGCATGCTTGAAAAGTTGAAAACTCTCCAAACTCATTTCAATTGGGATATTAAGTGAGTTTAAAATAGGGGTGGATTGCACGACTCAAAACACAACTTGAACACGATATGAGAAAAACAACTTTTGGGTTGACCTGCATAGCCTTTTTTTTTTTAATACAGTTCAACCCGAACATGACTCGTTAAATAAGTGCGTTGACATTTAATCAATTTAAATGTTTTTGAATGTTAGTATTTATCTTGTAGAGATAAAAAGTGCAAATATTTTAAGTTATATATGTTCATTTTTAACTTTTACCTCTACATATAAATTGCTAAAAGCCATTTAATTTTCTCTCTTTTCAATTTTACTTAAAAAAAATCATTTTATTAGTTTTAAGCTAGTATTCATTCTTTAATATTTTTCATTTATTTCTTTTTATATCGAGTTAATATATAGACCCAAGTTTATTAATTCGCAATGGTAAAAAAAAAAAACAAATTATAAAAAAATGTCATTTGAGCAGGGTAATTAATTATTTATATCATTACTAAGTAATTAAATATTAGTCATAGTTATAAATGAGCGTAACTAAAACGGGTTGACCCTAAACACAACAAGAACACAAGACACGAATTTAAGCGGGTTGACACGACACGAATAATTTATAATTATATATATAGGTTGGGTTAGGGTTTAAGAATGCAACTCGCCAACCCAAAACTCATCAAACCTACACTATTGGCATTCCTAGTTTAAAACAAGGTTAGAGCTACGAGCTACTTGAATATCGGTATTTGTTACTACATATATTTTAATGTTTCTATTAGAAGAAATTAATTAAATCAAGGTCGACTAAAATAATTTTTTTTACAGTCTTATTTGTTTTTCTATTCAAACCATAAATCGATTCGAGGACCTTTGGTGGGCACAAATCTCCATAGTTACTACATATATTTTAATGTTTCTATTAGAAGAAATTAATTAAATCAAGGTCGACTAAAATAATTTTTTTTTACAGTCTTATTTGTTTTTCTATTCAAACCATAAATCGATTCGAGGACCTTTGGTGGGCACAAATCTCCATAGGCCCAAGTCAACTGCCACACAGGTAGCAGAGTTTAATAAAAAGCAATTTGGATCCGGATCCGGATCCAAACAGGAACTAAACCGATCCAGAAACCAGTATGAGTGAATCTGGATCCGACCCGGTAGTTTGATGGTCTGGTATTCTTTTTATTTTGAACAGTTGTATTTGTTTTTCTATTCAAACCATGAATCATTACATAATACTATGAATCCGGTTTGAAACCGACCCGAGCTAGTATGTATTCTTTTAGAAACCGGTTTTAAAACCACCACCGTCTGGGTCAATTCGGTTTTCACTTTAGTTGACTCGATTATATATGTATGGTTTTCTTAATTTGATATGGTATATATTCTTAGATCTCACACCTTAACAACGTTTCTTAATGAGGAATAGACTGCAGAAAATATTCAAATTATAACCATATATATATTGGAAAAGATCATACGCAGAATCAACAATAAAATGTTTAAATGATAAATGCATATATATATATATATATATATATATATATATATATATATATATATATATATATATATATATATATAGGGTGAGGTTCATTGTAGACACTTTCGTATGTTAAATAGCTTTTTTTCACATGTGAAAGTTTCTAATTAATGAGAAAAAAGAAAAAAAGAAAAAAGAAAATTAACCATAACCATTAGATCAAGAGATTTAATGGTGAAAAATGGTGTCTACCTGTGTACACTTATGGGGGTGTCTACAATGAACTGTTCACTATATATATATGTGTGTGTGTGTGTGTATATATACATATATATATGTATATATATATAAGTAGGGAGAGGATCATTTGAGAACCAATTTGATTTGAGAACTAAAAATAACTAATTTGAGCCACATGTTTATTACATGTATCCCTCCCTCCCATGAATTGTAGTGGTCCCCCTGAAATTTGTGGTTGAGATTTAGTTCTTAAAAATTCTCAAAATAAAAAGTTCTTATTTGAACCTAACCCTATATAAGTAATTGGACACAAAGACAAGAAAACGATAAATTACTCAGAAACACTGCATGCAGAAACTTTTCATGTTATATATAATGCATATATATATATATATATATATATATATATATATATATATATATATATATATATACAAACTCAAGCCCCGGATCGACATTGTACCTTAATTGCTCGGAGAAAACGGCCAGCAAATTAAACAACTCGGAGACAGCAGGAGTGAAAGATCGGAGGACTACAAAATAACGTAGAGCTATCTATATATGGCGGAATGATTAGTCCGACGATCTTTTCTGGTTCTTTTCGGCTTATTTATGTAGGGGTGACTTGGGGAAAGTTGACTTTTAATTTTGGATGCTTCGGAAGAATAAAAAAAGGAGTTCCTTTTTTTAGTAACAAAAAGTTAATTATCTTTGTTTTTGAGTTATCACAATATTAAATACTAAACTTTAACTCCGGGGTTTCTTAGGGACATTTCTCTTTTTTTTCAATACACCAGTCCTATACGTGAAGGATAGGGCTCTCCTTTACGTATAGTAGGGGAGCCAAAATAAAATAGTTTGCATTTCTCCCTCCCTTTCACGTATAGAGGGAGTGTAAGAATTAAGGGGTGAAGGATAAACATATCCTTCACGTATAACTGTCAGAGCATGATAATACAACGCCAGGGAATGTCGGGGGGATGTCTAAGAACCCTCACGTAGAGCTCTATACGTGAAGGTTAGTTTTAAAATTTTTAGTATTGTTCTATAAACTAGATAATTGATAAAATACAAGAAACATACAAAAAGTGGTAACCGAAGCATACAAAAATTAAAAGTAGACCCACACGCATCTTTTTTGAATTTATTATTTCTTTTAATTAGGATTACCACTAAGCTATGCGAAAAAATTAAATGTAGTGACTTATTTAATTAAATATAAACTTAACATTCGTAAAAATTTATATATAATTTGCAACGGTAACCATAAAAACATTTATATATAATTTGCAAGAAACCAAAACCCAAAAAAGAGGCAAAGTTAACTATAAAAAAAATGTCAATTTCATATATACCCTTATAAATTTAAAAAATATCCCTGTAAGAATATACGTAAAATACCAAAGGAGGTATTCATATTCAAGCAAGTTTAAGTGATACCATTGTGACTGTTACAGATGTACGAGGGCGAGTGGTATATACTCATTCAAAATTTAAAATATCATACATGCCCTTCAAAATAAGTCAATATATCATATTTCTCCATTTCATTAAAAAATAATCTTTGAAATGACTACTTTACCCTTATTTGTTGTACAACTTTAAGAATTCATATTTATCAAATAAAAAGTTTCAATAAATGACCATTTAATCGTTTCACAAAAAAGCTAGCCCTATATGTGACCCTTTTTTTACCCCCACACGTCACCTTAAGGCCTATACGTGACCCCTTTTTCCTCCATACTTGACCTCTGCCATTTACACGACAGCTCAACACCACAGTTTCAGTTACCTATACCTTACGGATGGGTCTCCAAGTTAATTATAATTATCTTTTTTGTAACCTAAATTTATTTAAAGGAATAACTCAACAATAAAAATACTAATTACTAATAATACTAATAGAAACAATAATAATAATCCAATAATCATAATCATCATCATTATAATAATAATAATAATAATAATAATAATAATAATAATAATAATAGTAGTAGTAGTAGTAGTAATAAAATAATAATACGTACAACATTACCAACAGTATTGTTCCATAGACTCGTATCCATGTGACTATATGTATGTATGTATGTATGAATAGACTTGCATTAATGTGACTATATGTATGTATATATGAAAGCATACAAAGTTTATTTGTATGAGTCCTGTGTATTTATATGTGTGTGGTTTATTTGTACCGATATCGTATGAGTATGTGTATGTATGTATGCGTGTATCTTCTAATAATAATAATAGACAATCGTATCGTCTATATATGCTTGATAATAATAGCAACGTATCTATATCGTATGATTATGTCGATGTATGTAGGCACATTATGGTATAATTACACGTGTAAATAAAAATATAAAGCTGGAGTATAGGCCTAAATGGGAGCTAAACATCTTAAATGGGAGCTGTACACGTCACCATTAGCCTATATGTGACCCCTTTTTTACCTCCACACGTCACCCTAAGGCCTATACGTGACCCCTTTTTTCCTCCATACTTGACCTCTGCCATTTACATGGCAGCTCAACACCATAGTTCCAGTCACCTATACCTCACGGATGGGTCTCCACGTTAATTATAAATATTTTTTTTGTAACCTAAAATTATTTAAAAGATTAACTCAACAATAAAAATACTAATTACTAATAATAGAAACAATAATAATCCAATAATCATAATAATAGCAATAATAATAATAATAAATAATAATAGTAATAGTAATAATAAGAAATAAATAATAATCTCCAAACTAGTTATTAAATTCCATACATGTAATAGTTTATTTAAATTTTAATATTTTACGTTTGATTACAATGTTCATCGTATATTTCGACCACTCTAATAATAATAACTGTAATAACATTAATATTACTACAATAATCATGGTAATAATATACGTTTGTGTACATGCACGTAATACATACAACATTACCAACAGTATTGTTCCATAGATTCGTATCCATGTGACTATATTAATGTATGCATGTATGAATAGACTTGCATTAATGTAACTATATGTATGTATATATGAAAGCATACTACGTTTATTTGTATGAGTCTTATGTTTTTATATGTGTGTGGTTTATTTGTCGATGTATGTATGCACGTTATGGTATAATTACACGTGTGAATACATATATAAAGCTGGAGTATAGGTCTAAATGGGAGCTAATGTCACACCCTCAAAATCCACATGCGGAGTATAACCGCGAGGCGTGTGACAAACCAGGATTCGAGTCATTAGTCATACCAAACCATGCAAAAACAGTTTTTAGAGAAATGCGGAAGCTTAAATAAAAGTAATAACGATGTTGCGCAAAACACGCGCTAAACCCAAATAAAAATAAACCAACGGGGTTTTAAAATGTGTTGTAGACCCAATGCAAACCATGCGTCCTAATTGTGCTCCAGACCTAGATACCTGTGAAAGACATGCTATGTGGGTCAGCGCAAAGGCTGGTGAGTTCATAAATATCAATGCAAGAAAGAGTAAATGTTTGCTGTAAAGATGTTTACACCATAAATGTTTGTAAGATGTTTGTACCATGGTAATCATAACCGTATTTGTAGCTAGCTAGGCCAATGATGCTATCATTATGTGGTTCGCAACCGAAGCGTGACTATTTGTGTTTGTAATGCCTTCCACCACCGCCTAACACGGACGATGATGATACTGTCTTGGCTAATATTACACCCGTTCGACATCCAGTCGAGTTAGAGCTACTAACGCGGGTGGGGTTTGTCAAACCCAGTAGTACTACCAAAGATTACCTCGCTTTCTCATAAACTAACGGTTCGAAATTTAAGGACTTGTAACTCGTGTTATATGTTCGCACATACGTGATCAGCTGTACAATTATATTACCAGAACTGTTTGTAGCATGCTCTTTTCTCTAACTGAAATACTCAGAGAAAAATGTTCGAGAACTCACCTTTGGGGGCTCGGCATAATGCTTTAATAAAAGTGCTGATGAATTCGACGAATCACCTTCGGTTTGCTCGTTCTCGACTACTCCTTAGAACGGTTTGATGTGAGCGGGTTGTGTAGCAGTCCCTGGTACCCTCTGGCTGCTCCTGTGGCCTCTAGTTGTCATGGAATAGTAGGTAGGAGCTGCTGATATATTGGGGAGAAAAAGGAGTGATCGCCAAGAGGTGTGGAGGAGGGAGATCGAGAGAGTTTCCGTCAAAAACAAAAAGGAAGAGTGTGGGTAGCGGCTGATTAAAAGGAAGGGAGGAGGGTTTATAGAACCACTTGGTGTTTGAATTTGATTCTTATCCTATCCCCAAACTCCTACTCAATTGATCTCTTCCTTTCTTTTTATTTTTTTTTTTATTTTTTTTTTGTAACCTACATCCAACAACAAGGAGTCGTGATATATATATATATGTATAATATATATCTTTATCTATTTATTTATTTTCATCATCAATTTCCTTTGTATTAGGTTCCCTAGTAGGGTAATTTATACGCTTCATAATCCAAGTAACTTAAGATTTACGTAGTTCGCCTACATTTCTAGTAAAACTCATTAGTCTATAATGACACATAGTATAATACAGAATCATGCTCACGTAAGTCAACTTGCATGCAATGTCATATAATTTCAGGAAGTCCCACATCGTACCATTTATGTTTCTTCGATAAATGTTTTGTTAATTAGCCACCAACGTTCAGGATTGACTCGAACTGTGTGTGAATGTTTGTGGACTCGACACATCTAACGATCCTATTGGATGTATGAATACATGAATGCTCAAAGTAAACAACCGTTCGTGTTCGTGTTCGTCCGAAAAATTTCCTGAATTTTTGCCGGGTGTCACATCATCCCCTTGTTGAAGGAGTTTTCGTCCCGAAAATTAAGATCGTTGCTCGTTCACTAGACACATAGAAAAAAAAATTCAGTTGTCAGATCATCCCCTTTTTGAAAAAAAAAAATTTCGTCCCTGAAATTTAAGTGTTACTTCCGTTGACCGGCGTTTGTCTGTTCGAATAATTGTGTACACTTTTCGTATATTCTAATCGCCGTGTTTCATTATGATCTTCGATCTTTGCCTCAAGTTTCCAACAAACCTTGAAGTTTGATACATTTATATATTCGCGATGTTTCCCGGTTGGCTCATTGTTTTCACTGGTTTCCAGTGAATTATGATTGTTCATCGCGTTTCAACTCCTCGAGTGAAATGGTGAGTGTTTCGTGTGATAACCACTCTTCTGGTTAGATGCAGGAAACACATGGCTTATAATACGTGTGCATGTACAACCTCCCGGTAGGTTCACCCTCATGCTACCGGAGTAATTCTATTTGCGATCTCGGATAATTCCTCATGCGTTAAGACTGGCTTGCCGTGTTGTCCAAAAAAACGAACGACCCTTAATAGAGAGAGACATTCAATCGGATGTTTGCCGTCATAGCTCCTCTTCCGTTTGCAAGAAGCTGCCATACAGTCTCGAGTTTGCATATCCTCCCTGGTACCTCATGTACCGCTTAGGATCCATGAGCTGTATCACCAACCACTGCCCAACAGGGGGTGACCTACACTTTTATCCGTAGGATTGCATCAAATGGTGCATTCTAAATGCTAGTGTGTTAATTGTTGTTGTAACGAACTCTGCCAAGTGTTTGAAGCGTTTCTTAGTTGTTGTCGAAATCCATCGAACATGCCCTAGGCATGTTTTCTGATGATATGCGTGGGTTCGTTCACTCCACTCATGGGTTTGAGGATGATACGTAGCGCTCGTGTCTATGCGTGTTCCCAACGCCTTCTGTAATGCTTTCCGGAACGAGATGTAAATTGAATATCGCAACCTGATATGGTTGAAGTGGCATCTCATGCCGTGAGATGATCTCTTACCTGCCAGGCTGAGATAACTTCTCCATTCTGCCAGTCCTTTTGATCATTAGAAAGTGTGTAGGTTTGGTCCTTTGACCAACGATCACCGAGATCGTATCACGCTCGCCTGATGTTCGAGGTAGTTTGGTGCTAGTGTCCATAGATGCTTGTCTCCACTTCACCCAAGGATGTTTCTGATTTTAATAGTTTGGATAACTGCTGATGTAGGATCTTAACCTTGGGTTGAATCAGACAGTTACCCCCTACCAGTTCTAATTTCGACCTTTACTTTAATCATTAGTAGAGTACTTTCCAATGTTTGTACCATTTATCCGTACCAACTATGAGCTTCATACGTTATTTGCTTAATGAGATTCTAGTACCAGAACTCTCATATATTGATGAATCTCTTCTAGTTCGCCCTCAAAGAGTTTGTCGTTTGCTCGAAAGAATCTCGTCCCTACAATAGTTTCTTACAGTGCCTCGAGTTGAGCGTCCTGAGATTGCTCTAGTGGTCCCGTGCATATAGTGAGTTGGAATGTCCGGGCTTGATTAAGTTGAGGGGTTTTCTTTCTGCTTAGGGAACCAGCTACGATGCTACACTTGCTTCTATGATATCTAGGGCTGGTTCTTGGCCTGACTCCTACTCCCACTTCCAAAGCACCATTAGTGTTTATATATAGGGTGTACCGCAGCTAACCCACCACACCTTTGGTATTCCAGAAGCGTACTAGTCGCCTACCAGAACCGCCTTCCCTCTGGTTGGTAAGTAGGCGAGTTTAGAGATATGATAAGATATGATAAGGGCTCATAATGATAGCGAGGACATATGGATCCGCCCCATGCCGTTGTGCCTGCGAATACTTGTTTGTGTAATCTCTTCTAAACTTTTATAATCTATGAAGGTAGTGCACCTGGTGCGTTTCAAATGTAAGTTCCATTACCTCAAGGTTCTATATCATAGGTAGTGTAGTTCCAGTCGTGGATCTTTAACTAGTGTGAAGCGTAACCAGTATACTCCTTGGTAGGTCATATGTGGTATCCAGCTAATATTTGAAACTTCTGCGCCCTTGTTAGAGTCTTGGGCGCCTCCCAGTCCTTGATAGCCTCGACCCTTTCTGGTTCGACACATGATCCATTCTTCTTAACCATGTAAACTAGGAGTTTGGCCTTCCGAATCTAGAAGTCGCATTTTGAGAATTTAGTGTATGGCTTCTCTTGTCTCGATCGTTACAGGGTCAATCGCAACTGTTCCTGATGTTCTTCCTTGTCTTTGGTGTAGGTTCATATATCATTTTTGCAGGCAGTGACAAGTTTGTCATGGTACGGTTCACACACTGTACATATATAGTCCATGGGTATGCAGATGTATTGGTTATTTCAAAGGCATGTCCCAAAACTCGAAGTGTCCAAGCCCCATGTGGAACGCCATTTTGGAGATATCCTTCTCCGTTATCCTTGGCTGAAAATGATCTAGTCTTAATTTTTAATCCTTGAATAGGAGTTTGACTCCTTGTGCTGGTTGAACCAGTCATTGGCTCGGGGTAAGGGTACTTGTTCTATGGAGCATATGGATTCTAGTTCGAAAGGCTCCGTTTGGCGATCGTGTTGGAATAGCTCTTGCTTCATCAATGGATAGTGTTTCCTGAAATATCCTGTTTTTCCGCACTCGTAATAACCGTGTTGCTGATGCTGCTTTCCTTGTGTCGCACCCTAGAAATCCTTTGCATAATGGCTCATTTTTCCGCATTGCTTGCATCGATACTTGTTACACTGCCCTCGGTAGTGATAATCACATTTACTGCACTGTGGTTATTTGACGGCGTAGGCACTCTGATCCTGTTCCCCGGAGATGTTCTGATTGATAGCCATGTTGTTGTCAAACATTCCTTGTTTATGCGACGGTTGGTTTGAAAATGACGCCCTGTTGTCGTTGTTAGCCCATTTTCTTTTGTTGTCCATGGAAGTAGTCACTGCACCCTGTCTAGGTAGGATACCCTGGTTTACTGCTTGATCTCTGAGCTTGTGGGCTATATGGATGGCCTGTTGAATTGTTTGTGGGGTTTGAGATCGTTACCCCTTCCCGGATATGTGGGACTAAACCCGCAATATACATCTCGACCCTGTTATATGTAGGTTCCGCCAATTTCGGGCATAAGGTGGCCAATTC
>JBCNJP010000023.1:96373811-96461562 GCA_039602395.1 Deinandra increscens subsp. villosa | reverse complement strand
ACCACCTCATCACAACCCACTGCTTCCTCATTCAATACTCCTAACCAGCCAATTCCATCTCCACAATCATCACCACCTCCTATAAATCCAAAGCCTACACAACCTGAGACAAAATCCTCATCCCAGCAACCTTCAGAAATTCCACCCATTAAGCTCACCTTTTCAGGAAGAAAGAAATCTATGGCTGCAAGAAAGAAGTCTACAGCTAAAAGGAAGAAGATAGTGGTCAGTGAATCAGAGGAAGAGTCTGAATCTTCAGAGACCCGTAACCCAGATGTCAATCCTCATCCTAACATTATAAAGATTGAGGTACACAAAAAGGAAGATCTGTACTACTACTTCTTGAGCAATGTGAGAAGTAATCAAGAAACAGAAGTTGTTGCTGAGTGAATGGGATAGCTTATATCAGAAGGATATCATGAACATAGCTGGCACTCGCAGCTTTGTTTACAAGATGTAAGGGTTGTGGTAGAGCTCAAGTCAAAGCACAGAGAAGAATAAAAAACAAGAGCAGTTTTTGGGAGCAACATCTTAGGGGGAGACTGTTGGGAATGTTTAGTTTGGCTGAAATTCTCTAAGTCAGAATTCCGAAGGAAGTTCCTATGGAACTTTTGGTTCTCCAAGTAGTTCCTCCGGAACTCTCCTTGTGTTACTCCGGAAGTTTGACTTCTCTCTCGGTGCAAGTTCCAATGCCGAAAAGCTGACAGAGAGTAGTTCACTTTGCCACGCTTTACACTGTTCACCGATAGAGTTGCTCAACTGTTTACTGAGCCCATGCGTGATAATACAAAAACTTTTGGAGTAGATATGATTAGTTTATTTAGCCTAGTAGCTAAATGGAAATAAAAGAATATCTTTTATTTCTTTCTTGCACTATATATATTACTTGTATTCCTCTTTGTTTATTGTCGATCAACTCTCTCTAGTTCATCAGCTGTAACTCCTTGTAAACATTAAGAAGTTATAATATTGTAGTGCTTGGAATTTACATCTTGTGTTCAACTACTTTACTTCTTGTTTATTAGTTACGGTTATCGATCAAAAGACATTTTAACATAAACACAAACAAGTCTGATTCCGCCTTTCTTGTTTGATACCTTCAAGTAATTTGTTTGGTTTGTTGGTTCTAACCACGATCCAACATGTATCCCTTTACTTTTTTATCTGAGTCTAAATTTGTTCGCTGTTATATCCTTTCCTAATCTTAGTTCTTCCGGCAACTCCTCAAGTCTCAAGCCGAGTAAGCCCTAATTTGAAAAACGGGAGGATATCGACGGAAGAGTAGAGATAGACAGGGGGAGAAAGTACGGGATTCTAAAGTCTCTGTATCGTTTGTCGTTCATATCAACATCCCTCTCGCTTGACGAAATCCATTCCATTCAACTATTTTTCCGCCACTAGTACGCCTTCACTATTCTTCTTCCTCTTTTATTTTTTGTTGTTTCTTCATCTGAATCCACCGCCATTGAAGAACCACACAGTAAGAAGAAAAATCCTAAGCCGCTTTTTTCAAACAAGGAGAGATAATGGGTGCCGTGAAAGGTTCGAATTCTGCCCTAATTTCGATCAAGGTTTATGTTTGATGTGTTAATAGAATTTTGCCCTAATTTCGATAGCTTCCTTGTTGAGGATATCGGTGGAGCTAGGAGAAGGTACTAATTTTGAACTGTTTTGGTTAATAATGAGTCAGTTATATGAATTCATGCACTATTTTTTAGGTTAATAACTGTGAATCAGAAACATGGAGGAATTGTTGCAAAGGATTAGTATTATATTGTGTAGATATTTGGCATTCTATACAACTAATACTTAAGCAAGACCTGTGAATCAGAAACATGGAGGAATTGTAGCAAAGGATTAGTATTACATTGTGTAGATATTTGGCATTCTATACAACTAATACTTAAGCAAGACCCATACGTATTAATCATTCGTTGCCTTCCTTTTTATTAGGGTTTAATGGAATTGTAAATCTTGTTATTAGAATAAACCAAGTACAAGGTATTTATAATAACGTAAATTACATAGAGCACCCTCGACTAATATAAATTATAATTCTGGTCTAATACCCCCCCCCCCCCCGCAAGCTAAGGCCGCTTAACGACCTTAAGCTTGGACCGCAAAAACATAAAACGTTCAGTAGCCAACGGCTTTGTAAATATATCTGCAATCTGATCATGCGTTGAGATGAACTGAACTCTTAACCGGCCTTGAGAAACCTTCTCTCGAACAAAATGAAAATCTACCTCTATGTGTTTGGTGCGAGCATGAAATATAGGATTTGCAGATAAGTACGTTAATATTTTTTTAAAAAAAATTGCACCAAAAGTCTTAGAATTATGTCACCTTCAATTCTGGAAAAAAAAATTAAACAATTAAAATTTCGTGATTTTTTTTATTATTGCACAGATGCAATAATAAGTATTAATTATATTACACATGTGCAATACTAAAAAAACGTTAACTTTTTATAATATTTTTTTCCATAATTAAAGATAACAGAATTATAAGATTTATGGTGTCATTTTTTTATCAAAAATATTAACGTATGAAAAAGTTATAGAGGTTTTAATATTATTGCACATGTGCAATAATGTTTTTTTATTGCACATGTGCAATAATCAAAAATAAAAATAAAAACGTTGAATTTCTTTTTTAGTTTTCTCCAGAATTAAAGATAATGGAATTATAAGATTTATGGTGCAACTTTTTATAAAAAACTTTAACGTATGAGAAAGTTATAGAGGTTTTAATATTATTGCACATAATAAAAATATTATTGCACATGTACAATAATAAAAAATAAAAAAACTTGATTTTTTTTTAAAAAAAATCCAGAACTAAAGATAACATAATTCTAAGGATTTTGGTGAAATTTTTTTTAAAAAAATATGAACGTATGAAAAAAGTTATAGAAGTTTTAATATTAGTTTTCGTGTTTTCGCAATAAAAGTTGTTTTCACATGATTCTTACCCTATATATATATATATATATATATATATATATATATATATATATATATATAGGGAGAGGATCATTTGAGAACCAATCGGGTTTGAGAACTTTTGAGAACCATTATAAGCCACAAGTTATATATATATAAGGAAATCCCCCCCATGAATTTGAATGCTCCCCCCCTGAAAATTAGTGGCTCAAAATGGTTCTCAAAAGTTCTCAAAGAAAAAAGTTCTCATTTAAACCTAACCCTATATATATATATATATATATATATATATATATATATATATATATATATATATAGGGATGGGAACAATTAATAACCCCTCCTTAAAGTAATAACCAATTAACCAAATCTCAACCATTGATATAATTAAAAGTGACCAGATTTAAATGAAATTTAAATGAATGGTTGAGATGAAGTGAGGGGTAACTTGGTATTTTTACACTATTTATAAGCTAATATTTGATCCTCCCTTTTCAAAAGAGCACGTCTGATTTTTTTGAGCAAAACCCTAACTCATCACTCATCACAGGCGGCTCATCCTTTTCCTTTCCCTGGGCTGCTCATCACTCACCGCTGGCTGATGTTAGTCCAATGTGTCGTCATTATTGTGCTTATTTTGCTATATTTAGTTATAATAATGATTGGATTATGTCGCATTTTCATGGGTTTTTGTGTTGTGAGGTACCATGAGTTTAATGAGCTAAGAATGGAGTTCTATGAAGAATTGGAAGCTGATGGTACAGGGATTGAGAAGCGTGCGGGAACGAGTGAAGATTAGAAGAAATTGAAGAAAGTTCCTGAGATCCAGATCTGGGCGGTACGCCCAGAAGTGAAGAAAACAGGGCGGTACGCCCTAAAAGTTAGATATGCGGCCGAGTTTTACAATCCGGGCGGTACGCCCAGAATCCCCCATTTTGGGGCGGTACGCCCCGAATTGGTCGTCAGAAGTTCTAGATTAGGGTTTACTATTTAAACTTATTTGTGAAGTTTTTGTAATATTCATCATTGTTCCAGACGACCAGAGCTAGGGTTTTTGCGAATTTCACCTTGTTTTGGAGATTTTTGAGAGCAATCAATCATTCGGTACCTTTCTTTTATGCAATCTTTTAATACAATTATGTTTGTTTCATTAGCCATGTCCGGCTAATCCACCACTAACCGCTTTTGGTGATTGGTTGGTGGATTCGTTCTATGAATAATCTATTGCTTAACTAGTTGTTCCGGAATACTTGCTACCGTTGAACATCTGCATGCGGAATTGTTAAATTTAACTAGTAATCTAGGGTTTTAGTGGTCCACTGTTTATTGATCTAGCACTTTCTTGCGGCAGGACTAATCAGCCCATTAGGAAACTAGGTTATTAGGTCAAGGAAGCAATTGGGGGGGCATGTCTATGTGTCACGGTTAAGTAATTAGGTTTTTCTAGATCGGTAGCCAACCAGGATCCAGAAGTGGTTAGATTTGTCTCATTTGAATTCAATTAAGTTTTTAGGTTAAAGTTAGTTAATTTGTTAGTTAATTCACCAAACAACTCAAAACAGCTAAGTGGCAAGTAGATAATTTTAGGTTAATCAGTAATTTAGTTCAATTTAATAATCAATTAGTCAATTTCCACATATTCCCTTGGTTCGATAACCCTAACTTACCACTACTACAAATCAATTTAGTTGGGGATTTGAAACGGCCTGACAAACCGTTATCAAATTGGCGCCGTTGTCGGGGAATTAGTGCGCTTTTTGATTTGTTGATTTTTGTTTAATTTGCAATTTTTGTTTCATTTTTTCAAAAAATTCAAAAAAACCAAAAATAGTGTTTTTATTCAATTAATTACTTTCTGCAAATAAAAAAAATAAAAAAAAATAAAAAATTTAATTTTTGCCGAAATTCAATTTTGGGGCGGTACGCCTAGAGTTTCCATTTCCTGGGCGGTACGCCTTGAGCCATTTTTCACAGAAAGTTTTCAAAATTTTGACCTTCCAAGTTTCGATTTTTTCTGTTCCATTGCATTATTTACACCCCCTTGAACAGTGCTGCGTAATTGGTTTGCTTGTTTGTGACCGTGTAGAAACCGGGGTCGGTGAGCCAAGCCAAACCCCGATGGCACAGCGGAAGCGGATCGGAGACTTTGTGAGCTTCGTCTTTGTAGAACAAATATACACACCCGGAAGAACATTACGGACCGGATCTTCTACTTGGGTGTTTGAGATGTGATGATGATGATGAGGATAAAATAGAAGTAGTGAAGAACAAGATAATGTAGAGATAATCATTGATGAAGTTGAACGATTACAAGTTTACCTACACCACTCATGCTAGGTTCATGAACAAGTGTTCATGAACCCACACAACTTCAAAGTATCATGCTCTAAGCTCTCTCTCAAACATACACTCATCTAGCTGGTCTTTCACAAATGAAAGACCAAACTATATATTCTAACTAGACAATGGCAAACTAGTAAATACTAGTGACTAGTGACATAAATAATACAACAATAAATAATAAAATCACTAATGCCAAGTTTTCGGTTAGTGAGAGTCTTCGAGTCATAAACTTCACCGCATGTTGTGCAAACGGTCAAACGGTAAGTAGTACGTTGAGTTTCATCTAACCAAATCTCGAACTCGTCGACCTCGGAAATTCCCAACAATCTCCCCCTATTTGGTTGATGAACAAGCGGATAAACAACTCAACTCTTGTGACAATCGGTTCTCTTGTATTCTTGCAACTTGACTTCAAGAAAATCTTCATACGGTTTCAAGTCTTTCATTTAACCATTCTCCTTTGTGAAGCTCCCCCTAAGATAAAGAATTGTTCTTCTTCTAGCCCCAAAGCAATAAAAAGGCCCGTTAGGGTGTTTACCACAAATAACATGCACACTATGTTTAAGGATGCCAGCATCATCCTAAGTGTAGTTAAAGGTAAACAAGATAAAGGATCAAAGAAAAATTAGAGAATTAATCCCATAATTTAACCGTCTTGAAAATACTTGCCAAGAATACCAAACCGATGCATCACCTCAAAGATAGTACTACTTCAAATAAATTACCTCAACAAGTCATAAGCTTCTAACTTTGCCTTTATTTTTACCATAACGACGATGGCTCAAGGACTCTTCAAAAGCTAGAACTCAATCCAACATTAGCAAACAAATTCTTCAATGTAGAAAAACTTTCAAACTAGCATATTTTCTTCAATTTAGAACCGGCTTCTAAACACGTCTGCTTATAACGAAGCAAGTATCAAATAGAAAAATAAGTTTGATTTCTACAAGTGTACCTTGGTTGTACACCAATTTGTTGCAATGGATTTAACGGCTTACACCCCGTTGACTTGTAGTAATTTTCTTCAAATTTAACAATAGCCCACTGTTAATTTTTTTTTTTTTGCCCAAATCTGCCCATAATTCTTCTGCCCAATTTTGTCTAAATCTTGAGTGCCCAAGAGATAGAAAATAGATAGGTTGGCTCAAACAGATTTGTGATTATTCAGGCCCAATTCAATTTCAAATAATCACCAGCCCAATAGAAGAATTAATCAGGCCCAACTAGATTATATAAAGCAGCAGCCCAGCCGAAGAATGAAGAAGAAACAGGCCCATTTCCCATTTTTTAAGAGAAGTAACCCTAGGGACTGCTAACTAAGTAAACGCGTAACAGATCGTTCCACATCTTCTTCATCTCAGTTCTCTGTCGGCAAAACCAAGAAATCCGGCGGCTTGAAGAGCGTTTTCCGGCGACCAGAGTAGTTCCTACGGAAGTTTTCAAGTTACTCCGGAACTTTTCCGGTTCCCGCGGAACAAACGGGTTACTCCGGAAGTTTTCGAGTTCCCTCGGAGCTATTTGAGTTCCTCCGGAACTTTTTGAGTTCCTCCGGAACTTTTTCGTTTCCCCGGAAGGATTAACAGTTTGCTCCGGAACATCTTCTAGTTCCCTCGGAACATTTTCTTCTTCCCTCGGAACTTTATATGTTCGCGGATTTGAGTTCCCTCGGAAGATTTTTCTTCCGGAGAGTTATCTCGGAAACAAGTTGTATCGGACTGATGTTCTCTCGGAACATAGGGTTATACCGGAACTGTGATGTTTTCCGGTTCAAAATTCTCTCGGAAGTCAGAGTTCTCACGGAACAGCTTCGAAAGTTCTTTTGGAGCTGGGTTTGAGGGTTCTCTGTTCTCATTTCCGTCCAATGATAAAAGAAAAGCCAACGTTGCATTGTCTCATTCTTCTACAAGTCACGACAAAAGCTAAACACATGCTACATTTAATTTTCTTCAACCCCAAAAAAATATATATCAAGTACATCAGCATGGAGAAACCCAATTTTAATTTTGTGACCATCTATCGACTCCGTCACTCTCGTCGTTATATTTGACGGAAACCCGAAGCTCGAACTCGCTGATAAAACCCGGATGTCAACAGATTAACCACCTTTTCTCTTAAATAAGAACCCGTAAAAACCGATGTAACGAGCTGCAGTCTCGTAGTTTTTAGTTCTTCATCACTTGTTAAAATAAATTAACATAAACACTAACAATAATCAATAAAAACTTAGGCTAAATTGATTAAAGGGAGGTTGAGTGTTTAGGTGATATGTGTAAGAGGAGAGAGAAAGTATGGTGGTTGACTAAAGGTGATAAAGGAGTTGTTACTTTACAAAGTCAGTAAAGTGGGTATGGGCTACAACCCTTTCACTATTCACCTTTTGAGTTTTGATTTTAGTTTCCCTTTATTTTAATCAAGCAAAAATCAAAATAAACATCTTCAACCGAAGAAGATCTGGGAAACTAAGATATTCATGAACTTTGTGATGAGTTTACACCAACTCATACTTTCTTTTTCTTTTTGTGTGACCATTTCAACCACAAAAATACAAAGTTCAAGAATATAAACATCTCTATTTGTTACAAAGACAAGCAAAATAACACAAAGTTGAAGAAACCAACCGATTTGTTGCGTTTTCTTCGACCATGGCTCTGATGCCAATTGTAGAAACCGGGGTCGGTGAGCCAAGCCAAACCCCGATGGCACAGCGGAAGCGGATCGGAGACTTTGTGAGCTTCGTCTTTGTAGAACAAATATACACACCCGGAAGAACATTACGGACCGGATCTTCTACTTGGGTGTTTGAGATGTGATGATGATGATGAGGATAAAATAGAAGTAGTGAAGAACAAGATAATGTAGAGATAATCATTGATGAAGTTGAACGATTACAAGTTTACCTACATCACTCATGCTAGGTTCATGAACAAGTGTTCATGAACCCACACAACTTCAAAGTATCATGCTCTAAGCTCTCTCTCAAACATACACTCATCTAGCTGGTCTTTCACAAATGAAAGACCAAACTATATATTCTAACTAGACAATGGCAAACTAGTAAATACTAGTGACTAGTGACATAAATAATACAACAATAAATAATAAAATCACTAATGCCAAGTTTTCGGTTAGTGAGAGTCTTCGAGTCATAAACTTCACCGCATGTTGTGCAAACGGTCAAACGGTAAGTAGTACGTTGAGTTTCATCTAACCAAATCTCGAACTCGTCGACCTCGGAAATTCCCAACAATCTCCCCCTATTTGGTTGATGAACAAGCGGATAAACAACTCAACTCTTGTGACAATCGGTTCTCTTGTATTCTTGCAACTTGACTTCAAGAAAATCTTCATACGGTTTCAAGTCTTTCATTTAACCATTCTCCTTTGTGAAGCTCCCCCTAAGATAAAGAATTGTTCTTCTTCTAGCCCCAAAGCAATAAAAAGGCCCGTTAGGGTGTTTACCACAAATAACATGCACACTATGTTTAAGGATACCAGCATCATCCTAAGTGTAGTTAAAGGTAAACAAGATAAAGGATCAAAGAAAAATTAGAGAATTAATCCCATAATTCAACCGTCTTGAAAATACTTGCCAAGAATACCAAACCGATGCATCACCTCAAAGATAGTACTACTTCAAATAAATTACCTCAACAAGTCATAAGCTTCTAACTTTGCCTTTATTTTTACCATAACGACGATGGCTCAAGGACTCTTCAAAAGCTAGAACTCAATCCAACATTAGCAAACAAATTCTTCAATGAAGAAAAACTTTCAAACTAGCATATTTTCTTCAATTTAGAACCGGCTTCTAAACACGTCTGCTTATAACGAAGCAAGTATCAAATAGAAAAATAAGTTTGATTTCTACAAGTGTACCTTGGTTGTACACCAATTTGTTGCAATGGATTTAACGGCTTACACCCCGTTGACTTGTAGTAATTTTCTTCAAATTTAACAATAGCCCACTGTTAATTTTTTTTTTTTTTGCCCAAATCTGCCCATAATTCTTCTGCCCAATTTTGTCTAAATCTTGAGTGCCCAAGAGATAGAAAATAGATAGGTTGGCTCAAACAGATTTGTGATTATTCAGGCCCAATTCAATTTCAAATAATCACCAGCCCAATAGAAGAATTAATCAGGCCCAACTAGATTATATAAAGCAGCAGCCCAGCCGAAGAATGAAGAAGAAACAGGCCCATTTCCCATTTTTTAAGAGAAGTAACCCTAGGGACTGCTAACTAAGTAAACGCGTACCAGATCGTTCCACATCTTCTTCATCTCAGTTCTCTGTCGACAACCTCCACCACCACAACAACCTCCACCACCACAAAACCACTTTCGACAAAATCCCGTGTACGAGGAGCAGTGGGGGCAAGACTGGTATGACCCAAATGAAGATGATGACGGATATGGGTATAGAGAGGAACCACCAGTTGACATTCTAAGGAACAGAGCACGAGCTCCACAGGCAAATGTTGCCCCACAAGGAAGAAGAGCTTCCCCCCAAGAGGAGTTCCACAATTCAACCATGGGGGAGCTCGTCTTCAAATGGAAGGAGGAGTCCCAAGATTGGTAGAAAACCCGCCGGTTCAGGGAGTGGCTAGTCACTTTAAGCCAATACTCGTTCCGAGTGCATCTGCGGTAGTCGCACCAATCAGAACAAACAGATGAGCTTTTGAGGTTCGACCTTAATACTTGAGTCATCTACCAGAATATTACGGGAAAAGAACCGAAGAACCATATCATCACATTCATAGCTTCGAGTCCACATGCATACCTATTGGAGCCACGGGGTTCACACAGGACGATGTTAAGCTAATGCTTTTCCCGTATACCCTCAAAGATCGAGCAAGGAGATGGTTCGAGAGCCTAACCCCCAGTAGCATCTATACTTGGGTGCAAATGCAAGAAGTGTTCCTTGAAGAATACTTTCCGATGAGCAAAACCAGTGAGGTCAAAGAAGAGATCCGGTCCTTCCAGCAACACACTGGGGAACCATTTCATGAGGCATTCACTCGGTTCAAGGACTTGTTGCGTAAATGCCCACATCATCGAATAGACACTTGGGATCTCATTAAAGCATTCTATGATGGTCTCTTCCCAGAGGATATCCGAGACTTGAACTCCATCAGCAATGGGACATTCCTAACCAACACGGAAGAGGTAGATTGGGGGCACATGGAGAGGTTGAGTGCCACATCAAAAAGGCTTGCTCAGAACGGGAGAAGATCGCGATCCGCAGCGGTCAAATCGGTTGATTACGAGGCGGAGGAAAGGATCGAGAAACTTCGCCAACAGACACTCCTTTTGGAAAAACAAGTAGCCCAAATGAAGTTGGGGGGTGCATCAGAAGAGGTGAAGGCTAGTGCACAATTTCCGGTGTGCACGGGTTGTGGCGAATTAGGCCACTCGGTGGATGCATGTTCCACCGTGGTTCAGCAAAGCGAAGATGTCAATTATGTCCAGGGAGCGATGAATTCCAACACTTACCATCCCAACCTTCGCAACCACCCAAATTTCAGGTATGGCAATGCTAATAATCAGTCAAATCCTAACTTTCAAACTTCTAATGTGCAGGGTGGAGCTTCAACACAATATCAAGGCCGAGCATCCGGTTACAACCAAGGGGGCTACCAACGGACCACCTATACTCAAGGTGGAAGTCCGGCCCAAAGGAGCTATCAACAAGCTCAACCGGCATCAGCACCGGAATATGGGATGCAAGCACAATTCGCCGCCCTGATAGAGCAGATGAAGTCTATTGCAGATGGTCAGAAGCAGCTGACCGACAAAGTTCAGGGGTTTGAGCGGAGGTTTGAGCTTCAGGACAAGACAATGGGAGCATTTCAGAAACAGTTGGGGCAGTTGGCTGCTGAGTCATCAAGGCGAGATCCAGGAAAGCTGCCTAGTGACACCACCATAAACCCACAACATCAGCAAGGTCAGTCTTCTAGTTCCAAGAACACGCGACACGTGCCAATCAACAAGATCACCACTTTACGATCAGGTAAGTCCGTGGATAATAAGGTAGGGGCACCTCCACCGCAAGTTGATGGGGTGGTGGAGGATTGGGTAAGTGATGATGAAAGTGAGCCGGAAACCGACCAAACTAACCCAAAGTCAGTTGCAACCGAGTCTAGTAACCCTAGGACATCCAAAAAGGTAACCTTTAATGAATCTGGTAATAGGGTGATAGATAATGAAGTGGTTGAACAGAAAAAGTCGGTACCTTTTCCAAAAGCTTTAATTGAACCTAATCAGAAAACATCTAAACGGGGCCCACAACAAGATGAGATGTGGGATATTTTCAAACAAGTTAAAATCAATCTTCCCCTTTTAGATGCAATTAAGCAAATTCCGGCTTACGCAAAGTACTTGAAAGACATGTGCACTCAAAAACGGAATTACAAGATTCCGAAACAGCTTGATGCAAATGCAGATGTGAGTGCCATAATTTCAGGTATTTTGCCAAAGAAACTCCAAGATCCGGGGGCACCAATTATTTCAATTCAAGTTGGTGACTTTCAGATGACCCGTGCCCTTTTGGATCTTGGAGCGAGTGTGAGTATTTTACCGGGGAGCTTGTACGATCAGTACGACTTTGGACCCTTGAAGAAAGCCGACACTACGGTGATTTTGGCTGATTTGACCCCTAAGCTGCCCCGGGGAATTCTATCGGATGTTATAGTTAAAGTTAATGAATTTTTCTATCCGGTAGATTTCTTGGTCCTTGATTATGTGTCAGTTGAAAAAACTGCTCAGCCCACGGTAATTTTGGGTCGACCTTTTCTAGCTACTAGTCACTCACAAATTGATTGTAGGTCGGGTACCGTGGACATGACTTTTGGGAACCGCAAAATGCGGTTAAGTGTTTTTGGCAATGTGACTAACCCTCGGGAAGATGATGAATGCTTTCGGGCTGAAATCGTTGAAGGTCTTACACCTCCATTTTTCCCTTTTAATGAGGAGGATGGGACCCCCGAGGAGTTTGCTTTGTTTGGCAGGGGCTATGCAGATATGGTCAAGGAGATGGAAGCAGAGGATGAGAGCCAAGAGTTGATGGCTGTGAGAGACCAAAGACCACCATGGTCTATTCAAGTGGAGAGCTTGCCGGAACATATCGACTCACAATTGAAGCCTTCACTCGAATCACCACCTTCTCTTGAACTTAAAGAACTTCCTAAACATTTGAAGTATAATTTTGTTGGTGAGAATAACACTCTTCCTGTTATTGTTTCTGCAGGTCTAACTAAGGAGCAAGAAGAGGAGTTGATGAAGGTGTTAGTGAAGCATCGGGCGGCTATTGGATGGACCATTGCAGATTTGAAGGGAATTAGTCCATCCATAGTCATGCACAAGATCATTACCGAGGAAGGAGCAAAGCCCGCGAGAGATGCGCAACGGAGGCTTAACCCGAATATGCGAGAGGTAGTCAAGAAGGAGGTACTCAAATGGCTGGATGCAGGTACAATTCCGGAACATTGGCCCAGGAGAAAGAAGATACATTTGAAGTCTCAAGCACAGAAGTACATATGGGACGAACCGGATTTGTTCAAGGTAGGACCGGATCAAGTGATCCGGAGGTGCATACCAGAGTCGGAGGTACAAGCAGTGCTAGAGTTGGTTCACGCATCGGCATGTGGAGGTCACTTTAGTGGACACAAGACGGGTCACCGGGTTCTTTCATCCGGGTTGTTTTGGCCCACGCTCTTCAAAGATGCGTTTGAGTTCGTGAAGCATTGCACGAGATGTCAGCAGATGGGAAGCATCACAAAACGTGATGAGATGCCTTTGCAACCAATTTTGGTTGTAGAGATTTTTGATGTGTGGGGCATAGATTTTATGGGCCCTTTCCCTAATTCTAATGGTTTTCTTTACATTCTAGTAGCGGTAGATTATGTGTCCAAATGGATAGAAGCCATAGCTACTAAGACCAATGACCATAGTGTAGTTTGCAAATTTGTCCAACAAAACATTTTCTCTAGATTTGGAATCCCTCGTGTGATCATCAGTGATGGGGGGTCCCATTTCAAGAACTTTCGATTTGGCAAGCTACTAAAGAAGTATGGCATAGACCACCGAATTGCAACCCCATATCATCCGCAGACAAGCGGTCAAGTGGAGGTTTCCAATCGGCAAATCAAAGAAATTTTACAGAAAACTGTGCGAATCGACCGCAAGGATTGGTCTTCCAAATTGAATGACGCCTTGTGGGCGTATCGCACTGCTTTTAAAACGCCTATTGGAACCACTCCCTATCGGTTGGTCTATGGGAAGGGATGTCATTTACCTGTTGAGTTAGCTCACAGAGCATTATGGGCTGTGAAAGAAGTTAACTTGGATTATGATGCAGCAGGTAGAGAAAGGAAGCTCCAGCTGGGAGAATTGGAAGAGTTACGCGATGAGGCGTACGAGAGTGCAGCTGCCTACAAGAGCAAGATGAAGAAAGTGCACGATGCACGATTGAAGAAGATGGACTTCCAGGTAGGTCAAAAGGTTTGGTTATTTAACTCACGGTTGAAATTGTTTCCAGGTAAGCTGAAAAGCAAATGGACGGGGCCATTCCTCATCACAAGTGTGGGGGGGTATGGTAATTTCGAGATTGAAGACCTGGATGACCACCTGAGGCAGGTAGTAAATGGGCATAGGTTGAAGCCGTATCTGGACTCGGCAGACATTCACGGGCAAGTCGAAAAAGACGATTACTTTTTGGCGCCCGCTTCTGAAAGCCCTGAAACGTGAAAGGGAAGTACGGTCTGGCTGAAGACCTTAAAACTTAGCGCTAACTGGGAGGCAACCCAGCGGTTTGTTTTCCATTTTGATCTTTGTGTGTTTTCGTAATTTTTGCTAGATTTTACGTTTTGGTGTGTTTTCAAGAAATCGGGAAGCTCGGAAGTGAATCTGTGCCATCAGCTGCATTCCAGGTAAGTTTAAATCAAATTTTTGGCAGTAAATATGTTCGGTGGTGCAAAAGTGGTGTTTTTCCAGAGATAGAAAATTTTTGAGGTCCCAAAATTTCAAAAACTTTCTGCCAAAATAGGACATGGGCGGTACGCCCAAAGTTCCAATATTTGGGGCGGTACGCCCAGAAATTTTCTCGAAATTTTCAGTTTTTAAAATCCGGGCGGTACGCCCAGGGTGAACCAAATCACGGCGTTACGCCCGGAAATTTTCTCAAAATAAACAGGTTTTTAATTAGGGACGGTACGCCCTCCGCCTAGGAGATTGGGGCGGTACGCCCGGGTTTTAAACGAAGAAAAAAAAATTACAAAACATCGGTGGGTCGGTTTTTCACCAAAC
This sequence comes from Deinandra increscens subsp. villosa, assembly GCA_039602395.1. Taxonomy (NCBI): domain Eukaryota; kingdom Viridiplantae; phylum Streptophyta; class Magnoliopsida; order Asterales; family Asteraceae; genus Deinandra; species Deinandra increscens. Next base: position 96,446,974 of record JBCNJP010000023.1, on the reverse strand, counting down.
ACCACCGCCCCTTTCTCTCTCGATCCAAAAAACGAGAGCAGCCACCACCGCTCACCACCAAACACCACTGTTCCACCCCTATTTCTCTCGACACTCCACCGACCGCCGCTCCTGTCCGCTCCTGTCACCACCGAGCGAAAACACCACCGAAACCCACCATCACCACTGACCGCCGCTCCCGTCCACTCCGTAACCCACACTGACCGCTGCCGCGACCGCCGCTAAGCCCATCACAGTCATTCCGAGCTCCTACAGGTTTCGTGTCCTTGTTACACTTGTTTAATTTTAGTTTGTTTCGAATGTTTTTGTTTTCAGGTTAGTTAAGATCAATTTTTGTGAAATTAACCGATTGGAACCGATATTGAACCGATAAAATGTGAGAATGAGGTTGTCGGAGAGTGAATTTGGATTAGATTGATCGGTTCTTACCGATTTCCTTTTTTTTGCGAATCGAATTGGGCGGCGTACCGCCTAGGTTACCCACATGTAGGGCGGTACGCCCCAAATTGAAATTAGGGTTTCCTGAATCAAATTGGGCGGCGTACCGCCCCGCATGCATCACTTCTGGGCGGTACGCCCTGAGAGATATTTCACAGAATTTTTCATATTTTCCCAAAATCCCAATTTTTGTCGTTTTTAATTTTCACTTTCAGTTTTATTTTTCTTTTTTGTTTAATTTTGTTTTTCTTTATAAAATTTTGAAAAAACCAAAAAAATTAAAAAATCGGAAAATACAAAAATAGTTGGGAAATGTGGAAATCAGTTGCAGGAAGGCCCGGTTTTTATCATTTTTATTGTTATTGAGCTAACTCGTTTGAATCAGGATGTCGGACCGGCAAGGGTCTAGTTCTGGGACACGCGGTCCCAAGAGGAGGCGTCGTGGAGAGCCGGATGCTGCTATTCCGGTCCCCCCATTCAGACGGAGGATTATAGGCTACTGGGGACCGGAGATCCTGCCAGAGGCTGATGTGCTGCCGCCACCCGTCGCGAGGAGGAACCACGCGCACCATTCACTGTTGAGGTTCGAGCGCGACTCGCACGAGGACAGGCAGATGAGGAGGTTCATCGAGATGCCGCTGTTGCATCATCGCACGATTGATTGGGGGTTGTTGGCTCAGCTTGGGCAGCTGGAGCGGATTAGAGGATTGATCACTGACCGTTGGAGGAGGGCGTTGACCCCGGATGACCACCAGTATGTGGAGCTGACTGTCGAGTTTCTTTCTACTTTCCAGGTGGGTCCTGGGAAGTTTGGCGACGGGAACGCCTTGTCCTTTGCTTTGGGCCGTTGGACTCATCACATGAGCATACCAGAGTTCGTGGTCGCATCGGGATTGTATATACAGGAGGAGGTTGAGGCACCGGCGTTTGCAGAGCTGCCGAGGGGGCTTTTTAGCCGACCACACCCCCAGGGGGTTACTAATTTGCAGCTTACAGCGTTTCGGGATGCGATTGGATCGGTCCCGTATTTGGATAGTGTGGTCGAGTCGCAGATTAGGGACCCGGTGATTAGGTATATTCACAGGATAGTTGCGTGTACCATTCTCGGTCGGCGTCGAGAAGGTCACGAAGCTAGATTTAGCAGTTTTGCGTTCGATTGTTGAGGGCCATGACCTCAACATTGCTGGGGTTCTGATTTCATCGTTTGCTAGGCGGAGGACATCGGGGAAGGGCGTCCATCTGAGTATGGGGCCCTATGTTACTAGGTTGGCGAGGCGTTTAGGTGTATTTGAGCCGGGTAGGTATTTGGAGACCCATTTGACTATTGGGGCTGAGACTTCTCCGTACGAGTTAGGTGACATGCGGCTGGCTTCTATGGTGACTATGACTGATCCCCCGCAGTGGGAGGCCGTTCGGGATGTTATTGTACGGGGAGATGAGGCAGCTAGGGCCGCGAGGCGGCATAGGATATTACACCAGGTTGAGAGGCCGCTGAGGCAGAGACCAGAGAGGCCGCCGAGGGCTGATCAGGTTATATTGGATATGGTCCAGGAGACAGTGCTCGATTATGTGGATGTTCGTTTTGAGAGGATAGAGAGGGCTATGCGTCATATGATGTCACATCAGGGTATACCTATCCCTGACTTCTTTCAGGAGCCTGATGGTGATGATGTTGGTGCCGAGGGAGATGCTGGAGGAGATGATGATGCTGCTGGAGATGATGCTGGAGGAGGTGAGGAGTAGGTGCTGATCATGCTGACTTCACTACCATTGCCGATCGGTTTTGTTTCTTTGACCCTTGTACTTTTTGGTTATTTTGTTTTTGCTAGATCATGGTCTGTATGATATGATATTATATTGTAACTGGGGGTACTGTACGGGGTAACCGGTTGGGTGGTTGTGATTTTATTTTGATTGTATATATACATGGCATGATGTGTTTGTGTTTCTTGGTAGCACCATGGTTGAGATGTGACATTCTATACATTACTTCTTCCATCTGATTTCTGGAATTCACGATCTACGCGAGAGGGTGTTGGACGACTTCCGAGCAGCTGTTCACGATGTTATCAGGGGAGTGTGTTCCAACTTTTGCTTTTTATTTATTTATTTTCGTCTTTTTAGTTTTGCATTCTTCATTTATTTTTATTTTTATCGTTCGTGTCTGTATATTCGTTATGTGAGTGTTTCCTATCACATTGAGGGCAATGTCGATCTTAAGTGTGGGGAGGAGGACAGGACGTCAGTTTTTAGTAGTTTTTCCATTTTTAGGTAGTTGTTTGTTTTCTTTAAAAAAAAAAAAAAGTAAAAACATCAAAAATCCAAAAAGATTTTGCAATTTTTTTTGAGTCATTTATAGTTTTTAGTTATTGAGTCAAATCTGTTTTTGGATTAATTGCCGGTACATGGAAAATGATAGTACAATTGGGAGTCAATTTTCAAAGTAAAAATAAATCAATAAAGAAAGGGAAAAGTGGTAAGAAAAGGAGAGAATGGAAAATATAGCTATGTTGTGATGTGTCGGTAGGCCCAGCTGATTTAGTAAAGTTTAATTATCCCTTGGTGTTTATTTTTGTATAAATATGTAAATAATTAGCTTGCTAGTGGGTTCCCATTTTAGAGGTTAGAGTGAGATTGGAACTGATGATTAGGAGGAAAAAGACCTTTTTAAATTAGAGACTTATATATCCTCAGAATAAACTGGCACGTTATGATCTTTTTGCGAAAGCAAATCCGAGAAATAACGGCGCCCCATTTTTCCATCTTTTGAGCATATTAGGTAATTAATTGGTTAATGAATTAGAGTGAAGGGACATAATACTCATGTATGATTTCGGGGGTAAGACCTTGTGAAAGAATACCTCTGATGATGTTCCGGATCTCGCGGGCAAAACACTAACGTATGATTTCGGGGGTAAGACCTTGTGAAAGAATGCCTCTGATGATGTCCGTTGGTAAGTATAGTTAAAATTAACCAATTATAACAGAAGAAAAGAAAAAAAAGAAAAAAAAACAAGAAAAAAGAAAAGAAAAAAAATGAGAAAAATAGAAAGAAATAGTAGAGAAATAAATGCTCAACAATTTCATTCATCCACTTAACTCCACCATTCTTGGGATATATGAGTATCTGGTTTAACTAGGGTGGGAAAATATAAATAATACATCTTTATTACCCTTTGCTTTGACTGAATTTGAGTCGGGATTAGATTGAACTTGAGCTTTCTGAATGTGGGACACATTGGTAAACTGATATAACTGTTTGGTAATTTATATAAACACCTTGGGGGCTCAAAGATCAGTGGTTGTGTTTAGTCGGATAGAAATATCGGCAATTGCAATTAGTATATATGAATACATCTTGGAATGTGGATTGAAAAAGGTTGATAATTTGAAATGTTAAATAATTTGAAATTGATTTTCCCGATTATGATTCCATGGCAGTTTTTCCGAGACGGAAAAAGTCAAGTGTGGGGATGTGATGTTAGTCCAATGTGTCGTCATTATTGTGCTTATTTTGCTATATTTAGTTATAATAATGATTGGATTATGTCGCATTTTCACGGGTTTTTGTGTTGTGAGGTACCATGAGTTTAATGAGCTAAGAATGGAGTTCTATGAAGAATTGGAAGCTGATGGTACAGGGATTGAGAAGCGTGCGGGAACGAGTGAAGATTAGAAGAAATTGAAGAAAGTTCCTGAGATCCAGATCTGGGCAGTACGCCCAGAAGTGAAGAAAACAGGGCGGTACGCCCTAAAAGTTAGATATGCGGCCGAGTTTTACAATCCGGGCGGTACGCCCAGAATCCCCCATTTTGGGGCGGTACGCCCCGAATTAGTCGTCAGAAGTTTTAGATTAGGGTTTACTATTTAAACTTATTTGTGAAGTTTTTGTAATATTCATCATTGTTCCAGACGACCAGAGCTAGGGTTTTTGCGAATTTCACCTTGTTTTGGAGATTTTTGAGAGCAATCAATCATTCGGTACCTTTCTTTTATGCAATCTTTTAATACAATTATGTTTGTTTCATTAGCCATGTCCGGCTAATCCACCACTAACCGCTTTTGGTGATTGGTTGGTGGATTCGTTCTATGAATAATCTATTGCTTAACTAGTTGTTCCGTAATACTTGCTACCGTTGAACACCTGCATGCGGAATTGTTAAATTTAACTAGTAATCTAGGGTTTTAGTGGTCCACTGTTTATTGATCTAGCACTTTCTTGCGGCAGGACTAATCAGCCCATTAGGAAACTAGGTTATTAGGTCAAGGAAGCAATTGGGGGGCATGTATATGTGTCACGGTTAAGTAATTAGGTTTTTCTAGATCGGTAGCCAACCAGGATCCAGAAGTGGTTAGATTTGTCTCATTTGAATTCAATTAAGTTTTTAGGTTAAAGTTAGTTAATTTGTTAGTTAATTCACCCAACAACTCAAAACAGCTAAGTGGCAAGTAGATAATTATAGGTTAATCAGTAATTTAGTTCAATTTAATAATCAATTAGTCAATTTCCACATATTCCCTTGGTTCGATAACCCTAACTTACCACTACTACAAATCAATTTAGTTGGGGATTTGAAACGGCCTGACAAACCGTTATCACTGGCCAAGATCCCACCGCCGATTCCGACCCTTGAAATTTAAGGGTTCTGTCGTGGAGGCTACTCGTGAATCGCCGCCGTTGACTGTCATGGACCACGCTGTTGTGGAGGCCACACGGCCATCATGTTCCGATGTTTAAGCATTCCAAACCCTCGCCGCTGCACTTCATCGTTGCCATCGATTTCCAGTTTTCTGATGTTCATCTATGCGTATCCTGAGATCAGATCTGGGTTTTCAATCATATATATAATCGACGGTAATTGTGTGTGATTTTTTGTTTAATCTTGTAATTCTTGTATATGACAATTTGTGTGGGACTCAAGATGAATACGTGTTCTTATTTACCCTTATGTTGATTTTGATTTTTTTTTAGATTTTTATTTTTTAACGTCAGAGTAAATTAAATTTAATTTTGTATGGATTAACAAAGTATAATTGCTCGAACCCAAAGGATGAATTTGATGATTACTATAATTGATTTTTTTTAGATTTGTAACCGGCTTCGGTTTAAACTGTTCCGGCTGGTTTGTTATAGCATCAGTGTTTTATATGCATATTGATGCATTTGTAGTTTGTAATATGACCCAAGTAGAAAAAATATTGATGCATTTGTAGTTTGTAATATGACCTAAGTAGAAAAAATGATGTTAGTGGCTGTAACACTGATGCTCTATCGTAGGTCTGAGATATTGATGCATTTTGTAGTTTGTAATATATGCATATCCAGTTGTACCTAAGTAGTAACATCGATAATACTGCTTATGAATGTGTGGATATAATTTTGTTATTTGTTAACAGTTATGACAATGATGTTACTGGTTGTAACACTAGTGCTACATTGTACGTCTAAAAAAATGGTAATAAAAAACGTCGAGACTATACTTGAATAAAAGATAAAAATGCGACGAGTTTAATGGTGCAACTTTTATAAAAATCCGACAATGTATAAAAAACTTATGGACATTCTAAAATGAAAGGGGGGTTTTATATGATTATGTAATTTGACAGATTTGCCCTTTTGAATTAAAAAAAAAATAGACACATGGCAAAATCTGGTGGCTTCTTGTTTTTATCAACCATTGGATGATGGTTATTTGGTTAATTCTCTAAGGTGTGGTTAATAATTACTCCTATATATATATAGGGTTAGGTTCAAATGAGAACTTTTTATTTTGAGAACAAAACCTCCACCACTAATTTCAGGTGGGACCACTATAATTCATGGGAGGTTTTCCATATATATAAACTAGTGGCTAAGATTAGTTCTTTTTAGTTCTCAAACCCAATTGGTTCTCAAATGATCCTCTCCCTATATATATATATATGGAAGGGTTCCGTGTAGACCCCTTAAATTTTGTAGACCCCGTAGACCCCTATAAAACTCAATAAAAATTAAACTCAGTGTTGTAAATTTGGTTTTTTTTATTACGATAAGCTTTTAAGAACCAAATAAATAAATAAATAAATTAAAAAAAACAACAAACATTAAAAATCGAACATTTTAAGACAATGAGTTTTAAAATAATGAGTTTTAAACGCAACACTGAGTTTTATTGAGTTTATTGAGTTTTAAACTCATTGATTTTTAAAACTTATTGTCTTAAAATGTTCAATTTTTAATGTTTTTCGTTTTTCTTTTTTTTAATTGTCTTTTTTTGTTTTTAAAAGCTTATCGCAAATAAAAAAAACTAAATTAACAAAACTGAGTTTTATTTTTAGTGAGTTTTAATGAGTTTTATTGAGTTTTATAAGGGGTCTACGGGGTCTACAAAAAATAAGGGGTCTATACGGATCTTTTACATATATATATATATATATATATATATATATATATATATATATATATAGTGAAAAGTTCATTGTAGACACCCCCATAAGTGTAGACAGGTAGACACCCTTTTTCACCATTAGATCTCTTGATCTAATGGTTGTGATTAATTTTCTTTTTTCTTTTTTTCTTTTTTCTTATTAATTAGAAACTTTCACATGTGAAAAGAGCTATTTCACATGCGAAAGTGTCTACAATGAACCTCACCCTATATATATATATATATATATATATATATATATATATATATATATATAGGGTTATGTTCAAACGAGAATTTTTTGTTTTGAGAACTTTTGAGAACTAAATCTCAACCACAAATTTCAGGGGGGACCACTACAATTCATGGGAGGGGGATACATGTAAATAAACTTGTGGCTCAATTTAGTTCTTTTTAGTTTTCAAACCAAATTGGTTCTCAAATGATCATCTCCCTATATATATATATATATATATATATATATAGATAGAGAGAGAGATAGAGAGAGAGAGTATTCACATGCAACAACTCTGAGCTATTAACAAATTTGAGTTTTATATCAGTAATAATTTGATCTGTAAGGTTTAATTGTTTACTTCACAAGTCATGCATTTCGATTTCTTGACTTTGATTATAATATTCATTCGGCATCTCATCCTTCTATCATTATTTTATTTTTATTTTTATATTTTTTTAAAGGAATCCTTCTGTCATTATTAAAAATGTCTACATTCTTCAAGATAGACTTATTATAATATTCATTAGCCAACTCATCCTTCTAGCATTAGCATAGTGACGATGTCAGCACATATGCAATGCATGACATCATATTATAATCAATTTTTTTTCAGCAAATATTTGGCCATCTGAAAATAAAAAATAAAGTATAAAGAAGCGAAATCCAAATAAATTGAGAAACTGAATCATATCTATTTTTGAATAAACTGATTCGTTTTGTAAATTCAGTTTATTCGGTTTGTTTTACGATTGTGAATATTGTTTACAGTCTTGTGTATTTTTTTAATATTGGTTTACTCAGTTATCCGTTTAAACCGAATAAGAATTTTTAAAACCATGTAATCATAATGTTAGCCTTTTTTTTCTTATTTTTTTAACGGCTCCTAATCTAACTTCTAAAATTCACCTACCGTGTCTTCTGTAGGTTTTGAACATCTGATCTCTCAAAAAGAAGGATCACACCTGGTACCAACTAGGACAAGTCCCAGTAGTATTTAGGATTAACTAATTAGAGCATTCACGGTAGGTTCTCTAAAAAATATGTGAGTGTAAATCTGTAAAATTTGAGGTTTGGTTGTGAGTAGAGGAGAGAGAAAAAGTTTAGAAAATCTGTATATTTGACAAAAAAACATGATGATTTGCTAAAATTTGAGGATTGAAAGAGATAGAAAAAATAATGATAAATGTATAAAAAGTATTATTTAATTATGGTTGTGAGTGAAAAAGAAAGAAAAAGTAATAATAAAAGTATATATTATAGGGATGGGGATGAAGAACCGCTCTTAGCCATCCACTGATGCACAACTCAAATAATTTTTTTAGGTTAAACTCTTATATACTAACTAATGAAAAAGTAGGTAAAATATTTTACAAATGCTTTTTGTTCGTTTATTAAAGTTGTATGGCGTATTGCACTACAAGGAAATATGGCATTAGCGGCGACCGCTAATACTCCCGATCCGCACTCGAGTGGTATCGCCATCGATAGGTTGAATGATCCGATGGTAGACGTTATATCGTACAGACATCATTAGCGGCGGCCATGGTAACGTTATTAACTATGCTGCTAATAACCCTAAAAAACTTGGTTGGTCTATTCCCTCCATTTGGCTACTTCTTCCTCACTTTACCAAACACCCGATGCTCCTCCCTTTGATATCCCTCCCGTCGCCGCTCCATATTGCTCTCATTTCCTTGCCACCAACTTGATTTTTTTGGCAAATTGATAACAAGGATGACGATGGACCATAATGTCGACCTCCGTTCACCATCCACCACCGTCGATTTCCAGCCCGTAAATCCACCACCTAAACCGGCGATATCCATCCACCATCCACCACCCAAAGCGGTTTATAACTCCCTCTACTGTATCAAAGTCTTAAACCCTACTCCGCAACAGCATCACATGTGAAGGTAAAGTGTTCTTCTCGCTTTCAACCAAAATTTTTGCATCACTCATTCATAAATTAGCGTTAGTTTGAACTTCATATCCCCTATTGATAGAACACTATATGTACCCCGATTTTCCGTCCTCCGTTGATTCTTACAGCGCATTTACACAATTCTTGCATTTGTTCTAATATTCGAGTCAGTAGATCAACTTCATAAATGTTTAGCGAAATTTGTTTTATTGACCATTTACTTCTTCCATTTGTTTTGTGTAGTATGTATACATGTATAGTAATTGATTGCTTAATGCGACTCAATGTCTGTTCTTAAATTCATCACTCTAAATAGGAGGGTAATAATATGGTTTTCTTTGACACTAATCGAACTGAAGCCAATTGTTGCCCGTATCATGGAGTGAAGGTCACTTTTCATTCTGATTTTGATCATGACTCTACTTACATGCAAAAGGGCCACCCATTGAAATTTATACCTCGTTCTCGAGTTTATTTAATGAGGGAAAAGAAAGGAAGTGGAAGGTGTAGGAAAACCGTTCGTAAAATTGAAATAAAATAAATATTTTATTGAGTACGATTACAACAAAGAAAATAAATCTACTCTATTACAATACAATGAAATGAAATTCTACTCCTACTACAATTACAGGGAAAATAAATACGATTACACGGAAATGAAAATACAATACAATTAAATGAATGATGATTACAATGAAATAAAATCAGAATACAAATGAAATGAAATGTCTTTAGTTTAAAGGAAAGAAATTAAAGACATGGAGTTTGATAAAAGGTTTTAAATATTAAATACTTAATTAAAAGTCAAGAAAAAGATTTGAGAAAGTTTTTGATATTAGTATTATAAGAAAACGAGAAAGGTTCCAAGGAACCTTGGCGAAGGATTTGGGTCAAAACCCGGGTCCCTTAAAACAAATTCCGGGTCTACCGAAGATCCGTTTTGTTTCCCAGGGTACAATCGCCTAAACCGTATTGTACGGCCGGGATAACTCTAAGCTTGAAGTTACCTTGAAACTTGAAGAAATGAAGAACGATGAAGAAGATGAGAGAGAATAGTGAGGAGAGGTAGAGAGAAAGAATTCTATGAATTCTGGTGTGTTTTGCCTCAACTAATGAGGCTGTATTTATAGTGGTGGGAATTCTTGTTGAGCACTCAAAAGTTAATTCGTAGTCAAACTTTGCATTAAACGTCTTTAATGCAAATTGATTTCTAATTAACGTGGAATTACCTTAATTAGCTCAAAACGCGTTTACAGCTGTCAATCCGGAGGAATCTCCGCATAACAGCTGGTTCCGGAAGAACTGATCTTCCGGTTCAACTTCCGCTTGAACTCCAAGCGGAGCTCCTTTCCCACTTGAACTTCAAGCTCCTTTTCCACTTGAACTTCAAGCTGAATTTTTCCAGTTGAACCCAGTTCCGCTTGAACCTGTCTTCCGGTTCAACTCAATTCCGCTTGAACCTCTCTGCCCAGACCACACAGGTCCGCTTGGACTTCAACCGGAACACCTTCCGGTTGAACCCAAAAACAATAAGGCGGCTCTCAAGCGGCTCGCGGCGAAGTGCAAAGTGCGCCATCAAAGCGCCACATTGCGCCTCATACGCCCACGCCACGCGCGCGCGCGTGTGCGAGTGCGAGTTAGGAGTGCTTCGCACCCCTCAGGGTCCAAGAGATGTGTCCTACTAAAGGAAACAATAGTTGGTAAGGTTCCCACCTTATAAACCACTTTTGGTTTCAATCCCCAACCAATGTGGGATGAGTTAACATGCTATACTTAGTATTTTTCTCTCTAATTTTCGCAGCTTCACAGGTTGCGAGACCTCAACTTTGAGCTTCGATATCTCATTCATACGAGCTCGGATTTGGACGTGGTTTGATGCGTTGGAAAGCCCTCACAACGTACTACACAAACCCATTAAATACAGAGGCAACAACCTATGTTATCTGTATTTTATTTTAGTCCAAAGTTGGTGAAAAACTCATTTTCACACTTAGTGAAAAAACTCATTTTCCACTAGTTTTTCTCCCAAAATTCCAACAGAAGGAAATAGAAACACACTTTTATTCCTGAGTTTCATTTAAGGAAGGATAATAAAAGAAGTTAAAATACGCAGTGTTCTCGAGTTTCACTTAAGAAAGGAAAAGAAATTAAAGAAAGAGAAAACTACGCTAAAATTTTATGATTTTCTTTCCTTCCAATTTGGAGAGAAAGGAAAGGAAAAACATTTCTCCATTTTCTTTCCACCATCCTCTTTCTTTTCTTTCTTTTCTCTTCTCAAGTGAACTCGAGTTTAAGCCTCAAAATAGATTGAGCCGGCCGCAAATGCCATATTGGGTAGTAATCTAGTAAGGGTAAAATTTGTTTTTGCATTTAACCATTCAACCAAACTATAAAGTTATACACGGACACGACTCAAGTCACCATACAAGGAAGGCGGACAATAAGCGCCAACCCTTTCTGAAGAACAAACCCTAGACGCTCAAAAACAACGTTCATCGACCTAGGGAACGCAATGTTTCCAAACATGACTTTTTGGATACGACTAAGCATGTCCACAACTTCCGGAGCGAGGTGACCAAAAGTATGAAACACGAAGGGAATAAACACATGTTGATTTTCGAGGCACGCTTTCCCGTGTTTGTTCACCTTCCCAGCAGCCGCTTGGCCAGCCTGATAACGAGTGTCGTGACCGCTACACAAAGACCTAACTTAAACTGTAGCAGGGCAAGCTAGGGTATCGAACCAAGGGAGTTGGTGGTTACTAGCGACTCTAATTATTTAACCTAAGTTACTGTCACTAATCTAGATTAACTAAATTAAACCTAAATTACTTTACCTAATTTGCTGAAACTAAAAAGGTGCCTCTTGGCTATTGAAACTGATTTGGTTTAAACTAACAACTACAGAGTAATAAAACCACAATTACTAAACTCACTGCTAAGTTAATTATCTGTATGATGACAAAGGTAACCACTTTAGGATTCAGGTTGTTAGGTAACTAGTTTATCACTTCAGGTTTCTATTCTGGAAATTACATAGACATAACCGTATTCAGTTTGATTAATCTAATTACTAATTACCACGTACTTGCTATAGATAGTCCTAGAGCTATGCTTAGAAAGGTAGTCCGGGAGCGGGGGGCGCATACGATAATAACAAACAACAGATTAAAACAAACAAACACTAAGTTATTATTGAGTGTCACAATCTCAAATCCTACCCATAACATAAAAACCCTAGTTCAAAACAGCCCTAACTAACCCTTCACCTAAAGTAGTCACGAAAAGTTTAGCCAACAATTATAATGAGCAAACATATACTGTCACTATATAATTTGTCAAATTTCATGATTTCAACACAGAAAATACCCAAACCAATCGTTTATACTAAAATATTAAGATTCAGATCCAGATACAAAAGATGAATAACAACTTGTTAAGATGCAGACTTAACTAAGAACAGTTCACCAACATGATGAACGCCTAAACTCTTAGATCAGACCTAAGAGTGAAACAAACGACGATCTGGAATCTCGACCAAGAAGCTCTGAAAAATGATATGAACCCTAAAAGTTGTATGTATTGGCTGAGAAGATGAAAAAACCAGAAAAATGGGAAGTCTTCCTTTGTTTATATAGCTCGACCTGCAACCGCTTCATCCGGTAGGCCCACTGCACACTTCAGGTTCAGCCCACAAAGCCCAATCCATCTCTTAACCAAGGACAAGACCCGCTCAAAGCATTTAGACCATGAAACAAAATAACAAACAATTAGATCTTGCAAGTTTGAATTAGTCATACAAAAAATAATATTTCAACACCCCCCCTTAATTCAAACTGCAATTCCAACAAACAAATTTACTTCCCCTATTTAGCAAACAAGGAGATAACACAAAACTGCAAGAATATGAAAAATGAGTGACAACAACACAAAGGTTGCATAAAGATAGATTACATACTCTGCAGTGAAAAATAAAACATCGGATAATTGAATCTGACGTTTAAGGAAGGCAAGCTCAGATAGAAGACCATTACAATATGAAGCGAAAGCCAATACATACATTCAGTCCACCAGCCATATATATATGCAACAACAAAAGAATAATACACATTAGACATAATGTCATTTTAAAATGCATGTTACCAATTAGTTTGAAAACTGCACATATCACCTCAATTCACTAAACACAATGTAAGTACAGATTAAAGATTTTAAAGCAAAACACATTCAAATTGCCATAAAATACAAATTTTTCTTAACAAAAAACATTTTTTTAAGAGAAACTTGAAAATAAATTGGAATTTGAAAAATTTAGACTTTAAAATCCACTATTTTAACCAAACCACAGGCACCACTCGACATCGACACACATAACAAGAACACATGATCTTAACCAGTTGAAAAAAAACAATCAATAATAGACTATGACATAGAACAACTCACATTCATATTAGAATGTCTCTAAAAACCACACATTCATATTAGAATCACATGGAACAGAGAAACTTATATCAAGAATATCTTCAACACATAACATGATACGCGAGCATACAGAATTATTTTTGTGACCCATATCCAATTTTATACATCAAAGAAATACAAAAGTGATAAGATCTGCCCCAAATCTGAATACAAGAAAAAACAGACAAGGAGAAACTCATAGAGTTATAGACTAGAATGATGATGCAGTAAGGATAAACACTACAAACTTATGAATCACATATTCACATCTTATGATTAAACACATTTTATCAACACAACGAAACACTAGGTGAAATAAGACGGATTGACCAAAAAACAAGCAGATATGAAACAATTATCAACATACAAAGACAAGGCAGAAATTACAGCAAGACATTAACAACGACACCTTACATAGCCTCACAAAATTAAGGGGTAACCAACAAGAAATAATACAGTCAAGACACCACTCAAGTTATAAAATACCTTTGATCAACTTGTAACACAAATACAACCGTGATATCAACATTTTAACGCATTGGGCTTAAACACATAAGAAAAAAATATATGTCAATAGATCCTATAACATCATCCTCTAAGGCCAGAAATCAAAGAGATCAGAAAACTTATACTGACTATCAAAGAATCACATGGTTTAATAACCATATCATATTTAAGTCTGATCAATCAAGGAATCACAAGATGCCAAAAAATATCATAAACTTATTTGATAAGACAAAAAACACATGACCTTTAAGGAGATGTTCTAAGAACAAAACCATACGAACATCACACACTAATAATACAGTGTACAAGAAACAAGAAATGCACACACAAACACAACAAGACAAGCCTGAACCACTCCAGAGGGTTCAAGAACAAAGACACGTCTGATGTGCACAGAACACCAACGGATTCAATATTAAGATTTCATTAATACAATGAAACGCAACACTCAAAACAAAGAAGACGAGTACCGGCCAGGCAAAACACATCAGGTACACAAATTATACAACTGATGCAAGAATAAGACCCTAAAAATGCCGATAAACATATGAAAAACCAGAACAGGAAAAAACTTGATGAACATGGAACACAAGTCCCAATATGACACCAGAACACTGTCTGAGAAGAACTAAACTTCAACCACAAGATTCAAGTAACAACAAAAAGTCACACGACTTTTAAAACTCAGACTTACATCTGAAAAAAATGGATTCATGTTAAAAAAACCTTTGTAAAGAATTTAAAGACTAATTTGACTTACTCAAAAACTTTTATGACTTTACAAGAACACAAACCCAAAGACCGAATCATAAGATTCAAAACAAATCTGATAACACAAGAATCACACAATCCTATATCAGACAACAAATTACAGCCAGAACAACTTCTAATTGTATAAAATCACATGATTCAACAATAGAAGACTACAAAAAAAGCTGTCACAAATTCAAGAACAAGCTTGAAAAACACAACTAGTTACAAATATGAACCACAAGGCTCAATAACTAGAATACAGATTTCAGTTAAAAAACTGAAAAAACAAGATCCTATAATCATGACACAGACATGAGGACCAAGTAGACATAAATCTGATCAATAGACAAGAAAAAGATCTATACCAGATTAAAATACACAGCTAGATAAGAGTTCTGGTTAAACGCAAAATCACATAATTTGCAACCAGAAAACGACATCTCTCACGCGAGAGAAAAATGTGAGAAAACATTCAAAGAATAATCTTGACCATACAACAAGGTAAAGAACGTGAAATTACACAGTTCAACCAATGAGACAACAAAAGACTATAGACACAAGACAATCAGCAGCCTCACAACTACATAACTACAAAAAACATTCCTGAAGTTCAAAAAAAATTTTTCTCAAATAAACCTAATTCCTTTTTAACAAGACGCAGACAGGCCACAATCTTCTTAAAAAATAAGAAACATTTAACTTGAAATAAAACCTTTTGAACTAGTGTTGAAGTTGAACTACGAACACTTTTGATGAAAAACTGTTCAATCAAATGGACACAACAAATGGCAAGAAAAGCATTATTCATGAACATGAAACCAAAATAAAAAAGGCACACTTCATCTGAGCATGATATGATATTAATGTAAAAACCGACTCTTACATTGTATCATAACAATCAACAAGTCCTTTTAAAAACAATTGCATCATGATTGGATAAAAAAAACTTTAGTTCCAAAAAAAAACCAAGAAAATTAAGAATAAAAAAAAAACAAATTTGCCATAAGACACACCAACAAATGATAGAAACAAATGTGATTAAAAACCATATTGTATTTTATGCACCCATGGCCAATTATACAACCTTGTCACATCTTTTTGAACATTTCAAATATAGTTAAAAATCTTTGACAGTATATATAATCGTTGAATTCAGATGAAATATTTTCACACAACCAATCAAAAGTTTTTTAAACCACTATGTTTGAAATTAAACAAAAAATAAGATCAAACAATTGAGATTGAATCACTATGTTTGAATCAAACAATATCCATACAGACCGAAAACACCATAGACTTACTTCATTCAGAAGTAAGAAATATTCATTCAAGCAAACATTCACCATCCCATGGTAATTAAGATAGTGAACAAACAGTTTAGGAATTGTTTAACTATATGAGACTTGCTAACCAAATACTCAAAAGTGTCTAGCAAAATGTCAATCTTATTCGCTAAGCATAAAATGATTATAGTTAAAAAAACCATCAATAGTGCAATAAAATGAGGAGAATAGTGTAACTTGTTAACTAACAAGCAATAGACAAATTCCCATTTCATTGTTATTCATGAACAGCCTCTTGAACCAAATTGTCTATTAAAACAAGAACCACAACACACAAAGATGCACACAAATATCAGACATTTAGCAATAAGAATATAACACCTATCCAAACAAAAGGAGTGGAAAATAAAATTAAGAAAGATCTTACCGAAACAGTGGCAAGTTAGTGTGTTCCAAATCAGTAGATCAAGATAATATCCAATCAGAAGAAAATACCAAAGAGCACGTGTTTCTGCAAGATATCACTAACCAGTCACCACATCCGAAACCCAGCCAGAGCACAACTTCACCACCAAATCCCAGCAGAAACATCGATCAGATCTTCTTGTCACCATGTCGCATATAGATACGGAAACGGCCATGAATCAAACTGCCCCCCTTGAAGTTTATATTGTGACTAGGTTTAAAACGCTTTACCGGAAATCAAGGAGATTTTAATGGATAGACAAACCGTCCTCTCCGTCTCAATAGATCGTTAGGGTTTAGAAAGCGGCGAAGGTGGCATTACCGATTGAGGGTTCTGATTGCTGGTAACACGGCCGGATATCTGGTTGAAGGCGCGATCGGAGACAACTTCAATTTCAGGTTTGTCTTCTATTGCTCGGTTCTCCAAACCGGTGCCACCAATTTGAAAAAAACAGATTCGAGCCAGGGAGCTAGAGACGAGGGTTTTTAAACCCTAACTACAGCAGCGGAAGAAGAGAAACTGGTCCAGATGATTTAATTTGACCAAGATCAGAAATCGAGAGCCATACGCTCTGATACCATGTCAAATTTCATGATTTCAACACAGAAAATACCCAAACCAATCGTTTATACTAAAATATTAAGATTCAGATCCAGATACAAAAGATGAATAACAACTTGTTAAGATGCAGACTTAACTAAGAACAGTTCACCAACATGATGAACGCCTAAACTCTTAGATCAGACCTAAGAGTGAAACAAACGACGATCTGGAATCTCGACCAAGAAGCTCTGAAAAATGATATGAACCCTAAAAGTTGTATGTATTGGCTGAGAAGATGAAAAAACCAGAAAAATGGGAAGTCTTCCTTTGTTTATATAGCTCGACCTGCAACCGCTTCATCCGGTAGGCCCACTGCACACTTCAGGTTCAGCCCACAAAGCCCAATCCATCTCTTAACCAAGGACAAGACCCGCTCAAAGCATTTAGACCATGAAACAAAATAACAAACAATTAGATCTTGCAAGTTTGAATTAGTCATACAAAAAATAATATTTCAACATAATTGTTCATCATAAAAATCAACCGAGATATCTCAACAAACCAATTAAAATCAAATAATGATCAAGAAGAAAAATAAATAAACAAATTAATCTGTTATCTTGGCTAGAAGAAACAGCAACAATGCAACATGGAAGTCTTGATTTTCGTGCAAAAGCAAAGCAGCCAAACGGCTGCTGTTAGCCGTTCCTCCTCTTCCGTAAGGCTGCTCTCCAATTCCCCCCAATATTGTCGAACTCCTTATGCCACCCAGTTCCTATATATTGCAAATTCCTCTTTCTTTTAATTAATGTACAGCCCTCACGATCCATTTAGGCCCAAACGCAAGTCTTTATAGTTTTAGTCCAAGCCACAAGTGGCTTAAATTGAGCCCACACTTCACAGCCTCACGTGACTCACGCTCACCGCCCGAATTGCCATCACTTTATGTTCACACAAGGCATAATTTCTTTCACTTTCGTGTGCACCTCACGTGACTTCTCAAACAATAATCTGCCCCTAGAATTGTTCATCAAGTTATGGAGCCCACCTTGATTCCATTTAGTTTATGTTTCTTCTTTTTTGTTTATCTGGTTCACAAATCACACATGAATAAAATTTAGTTTTTCTATTATTTGTGTTTCAATATCTTCATTTTATTTGAAGTAAACAAATAATAAAGAAAATAATTTATTATGACACTCAATTCGTTGGATGACATGTGTCGACCTAATCATACCATTTAAGCTCATTTTCATCTCAACACACTATACACCAAAACCCGATTAAAATAATATATTTTTGATTCAACTCGGTGTGTTTTAGGGGGTGATTAATACTAATTAAAATGTACTTTTACACCACTCATCGCAGCCCTGAACGTGTCGGGCCTCAGCCCTACTAGGGGGGAAACCCCTGTAAGGTCCACATAAGCATGATTCCCCCTCTTTCACCGAAAGACAAGAATATCAGCCGGCCTGAGTGTTAGGCGTCCATCCAAGGGATCGGACAAAAAATGACCGGGGCTTCCTTTTTGGCTGAGATCCCTGCCATCTTGAAGATGTCAAACAAAACATCCCGCACTATGTCATGTCGGTATTTGAACCCGAGAAGCTCCTTACAGTGAACAGAATGCTCCACGAACGAGTCCAAACACGTCTTGTTACATACATGGCATTTCTCATCAACGGGAAACAGAGGGATCATGTGGTGATATTTGAGGACAACCCGATACTCAACCGGTGACATGTGTTTCCCTAACCCGTCAATGGGAAGGGCGAGGAAGAAACCCTGGACATGCGGCTGACGAAGGCATTCCCATACGGATTTCTGCCTGGCTGTCATCTTAAAGGTGGCTTCCATTTCTTGCATAGTTTTACTAAATAGGGCACTCACCGAAACATGTTGGGCTTTTGGTGGGGCGGTATCCTTGTTAGTGAAACCGCTCAGATCAAATTCCGAAATTATATCATGGAAACCAGCCAGAGCACACCCATATTTCGATTCCATGCCACAAACCCCATTTCCCCGTAAGATGTGGTCCTGCAACTCCCAAGATGAGCTCTCGAGGCCACAAAGGCATACGAAGAGGCCTCGACGGTTGAATAAACCCCAAGTCCCCATGTCGAATAGGCAGAGAGGCAAGCCACCATTGGAGGTCTCTAGAGAACCCCCCCCCCCCCCCTCACACAACTATATTCTCGATAGTCGAACGCAGATCATTGTCGAAGTCAGAGGCCGCCTCCACCATGTGAGCAGGGGGACAGGTTCTTAAGCCAAAGAAAAGTTTGGCAATGCCCATACAAGAGCGAAGCAGAAGAAGCTCACATTATGGGTCACCAAGTTTGGGGAGGAGGCGCATTAGACTCGCAGCAGTAGTCGCCCTCTTTCGAAGCCAACCCTTGAATAAACCCGCCATCTCTGCTGACCGCTCCCCCAAGGAGCTTCACCCCCAGGGCGGGTCTATAAATGTTTGGTGGGAAGAGGCCCGGTCGGGCCTTCCTGCCATCACACGATGGCCAAACGAGCTATGTCTTCTTAATATTAAGTTCCAAACCCAATGGCGGACCTCTCTCCTTAATGATCTCAAGATCCTTAGCAACCTCCTCGGAATCCCCAATGACTGTGCCATCATCGAGATACCAAGCATGGAGAAGCAGTTGACAATTGTTCCTGATTTGAGGCACAAAGGGTGGAGGACAAGGGCAAACAGAAGAGGCCCCAACGGGATGCCCTATTGGACCCCCATAGTGGCCCAGATATGATCATCCCCCAAGTACAAAGGTGTCGGCTGTCCACATAAGAAATCAACCCATGGCGAAATAGACGGACACCTCAGCCTGAACTCATGGAGAAGGGACGATCTGTCAACCAGGTTAAACGCACTAGAGAAGTCTGCTATAAGCATGGAGAGGAACCCATCCCGCTGCCGGTCCCCCACAAGGCGGTTAACACTGTGCACAATGGCCTCAGCCCCTCCTGACACTCCAACCCTAAACTGAAGTCGTTAAGGTACTTGGTCATTTCTTTAACAACCCCCCTAAATAGCGATCTTGGAGACCAACCGCCAACAAATGGTGCCAACCGCAATAGGGTGAATCCCATTGTCAGGCTTTAGGAGTGGCGTGAGGGGAGCCGAAGCAACAAATTCAGCCAAACTTAGTGGGCATCCAGCCATAGGTTAACCACCGACATAATAGCCCCCAGAAGGTCATTCACAATGGCAGACCCCTCCCCACAGAGGTTGTCCAGAATGTGTTGGGCCCTTAGCCCGTCCCTACCACACGACGTCCCTTTGGGAAATGATTTAATACACTCAAGTACCCGGTCGAAACTCGCGACTAGCGGGGGCTCGGAAAGGGGGACGGTTAGAAAGGCTGGGGGTGACAGATTCGGGTGCTTGGTTTCCAGAACGCGCGTGGTGTCTGGGTTGTACGGCGCAACCCCAGAAGAAGATTGCACCTTCACGGCCGCAGTAAAATGATCGTCAGCGATTTTCCGAAGGCACTGCCTAATATTTGGTGCCGCATGATCGTCCTTATCAGGGCCAACACCGGTTGGGCCTATAGGCTCCCTAGTTGAGCCTTCTAAAATGCTATTGACCAGCTGCTCAATACCATTTCCCTCCCCCATGCAGCTAAATATGTCATGATGGACCGACATTGTAAAGCTTTCTGATTCCCAGAACGAGAATCTTGCCAGTTTTGGGGTCTAAAAACCCGCAAAGTACATTGGGATAGAAGGAGGAACCTCACCCATGCGTCAGCAGATCCTAGTTGAGCTACCACCCTAAGAAGGGCAACTTTAAAAGCCTGGGAGAAAACCAAATGACAGCTGTGAGGGATACTCTTGACAGTGGCAAAGTGGGCGTTAAAGACCCGGTCAAGGAGGCCCCAATCAAACCGGAACGGACCTTAAGCATTGGTCACAACAACTGGGGGATAGGGCTTTGGGATCCCAATGATGCGACTATCATCGCCATCAACGGAGACGGCCAAACGAACGACACCGTCAGGGTGATGGCAACCCCGGCTCAAGGAATTAATTTTCATGCACCGCCCACACATCTAATACCCGTAGGCTTTTAAAGTCCCCTCCATAGCCGAAAACACACCAACATCACCAGACAAAGCCTCCCGAATGGCATTTATGCGCTCATCAGTAGAGAGATCTAACTTTACAAAACGAGTCTATATAAAATAGTTGGCTTAATGGATCTGTCATCGGATCCTCATCTATTACCGAATGCCCAAACCTAGCAATTTTTGCCTTCATATCACCATCAAGTAGAATGTTTTCGCTTTTGATGTCCCTATGAATCACCACTTTTCCCGTTACGTGACCTCCATGAAGGAATTTCAACCCACTTGCAATGTCAATACATATCTTCAGACGTTTCCCCCATGTAAGACTACCGTCTTTCAGATTATCTTTAAGACTTCCATTCAACGCATGCTCACGAACCATATATCTTCGTTCTTCACAATAGCCTAAGAGAGCAATGACACTCTCATGTTTGTACGTCATGAGAACTCTAAGCTCTGCCTCATATAGCAATATGCTTCTACTATTAGGAAAAATCAACGAGTCCACGTCAATGCTGGTGGTACATTCATTAGCACGTGAAACTACTCCTCTAAATGTGTTCCAATATTCATCAACTCTGACGCGCATATCATAATTGAAGTTATCTGTGGCTAACTGTATGTCTTCAAGTGAAATACGTAATATGTCTTTGCGATTTTCCTGTGAAACATGAAACAATTAATCAACTTGATAATTAATTCCAAAAATGAATTAATTAAAATTCTTATGAAGACTACGTAGTGCCAAAACTCATGTCAGTTTGGGTAGTAATTTTAAGGAAGGTGGTTGTATAAACATCCTACGTAAGTATCTTAATAATATTATCATTTAATTATAAAAATAAATTGATGACTTCATAACTCGATCAGATACTAGTTGATCGAGTCAATAGGTCTTACAAATTAATAACGGAAAAGTACGTAACAATACTCTTCCCAATCAATGACAATTGACATGTATAAAACTATATAATTGCACAATGTTTCAAAGTAATTCTGAAATTGGCTAAGAAACACAGAAGTCCAATATATAGTTTCATAATATTTTAGTAACTTGCTAAAAAGGAAACTGAGTATACGGTCTTATAATGTTTTGAACACCTTACATACTAGACATAAACCAATGTTAGTCACAACATCCATAAATCAAATGACTTGCTTGAAGAGAGAAAAAGGTTCTATATTTAAAGTGTCGTAATAATTTTTATTACTATTCTAGATTCATTGAACTTCATCAAAATAAACATACACGACTTAAGTCAATACGCTAGGAAGACGGGCAACAAGCTGCGCCGCCAACCCCTTTTGAATAGCAAACCCTAGCCGTATAAAAACAACATTCTTCAATCTAGAGGTCGCACTATTCCCGCGCATGACTTTCTGGATCCTGTTCAGCATGGCCACCGCCTCTGTCTCTAGATGGCCGAAGGTGTCAAAGGCGAAAGGAACAAACACATGTTGGTTTTCAATGCACGCTTTCTCATGTTTGTTAACCTTTCCAGCGGCTGCCCTGGACGCCGCCTGACCAGCTGTGAAAGTGTTGGCCCTTAGCCCCACAAGAGGGGAAACCCCCGTCAAATCAACACAAGCGTGTTTCCCATTCTGCCACCCCAAAAACAAGTATGTCTGCCGGCCGGAGAGTGGAACGCCCATCCCTGGGGTCAGACAGGAAATTAACAGGAGCTTCTTTCCTGGCTGAGATCCCAGCCCGCCTGAAGATGTCGAACAGAACGTCCCTTACAACATCATGACGATATTTAAAACCTGGGAGCTCTTTGCAGTGTACGGCGTGCTCCCCGAACGAATCCAAACACACCTTGTTGCAGACGGGGCATTTTTCATCCACCGGGAACAAAGGAACCATGAGGCGGTACTTGAGAATGGCCCGGTATTCAACAGGCGACATGTGTTGCCCCAAGCCATCAATAGGGAGAGCATGGAGGAAATCATGCGCATGTGGCTGTCGGAGGCAATCCCAAACGGCCTTTTGCCTAACTGTCATCTCAAAGTTTGCTTCCATCTCGAGCGTGCTTTTACCAAAGAGGGCATTCGCCAAAACGTGTTGGGCTTTTGGTGGGGCGGTGTCCTTATTGGTGAAACCGCTCAGATCAAAGCCCGGAATAATGTCATGGAGACCAGCTAAAGCATTCTCATAGTCGGGGCTCATGCCACAGCCCCCGCATTCCCGAAGAATATGGTCTTGTAGAGTCCAAGTTTGGGCACGCGAAGCCACAAAGGCGTACGATGTTGCCTCGACCGCCGAATAAACCCCAAGACCCCCATACCGAGTCGGCAAGGAGGCAAGACGCCATTGTAAGTCCCCAAAGAAGGGACCCCCACACACAACAATATCCTCAACGGCCGCCCGCAAATCCTTATCAAAACCAACAGCTGCCGTCATCATGTGGGTAGGGGGGCAAGTTCTTAGGCCAAAGAGAAGTTTGGCGAGCCCCATGCACGAACGAAGCAGGAGGAGTTCGCATTGAGGGTCGTCCAACGTAGGGAGGAGGCGCATAAGATCGGAAGCATTAGAAGCCCTCCTCGCAGCTAGCTCCTGAATAAACTGGCCATCCCGACTAACAGCCCCCCCAAGGAGCTTCACCCCCTTGGTGGGTCTGCTGATGTCAGCAGGGAAGAGGCCCGGCCGAACTTTCTTGCCATCGCAGGATGGCCAAAAGAGTTCCGTCTTCCGAATATTAAGGGTCAGCCCCAACGACGGCCCCCTCTCGTTGATAATCCCGAGGGCCTTGGCAACCTCCCCAGTGTCCCCAATAATCGTACCATCGTCGAGATACCAGGCATGGAGCAACAAGCGACAATTGTCACGGATATGGTGCACAAGCGGGTGAAGGACGAGGGCAAACAGGAGGGGCCCCAATGGGTCACCCTGTTGAACCCCAGTAGTGGCCCATATATGATCGTTCCCCAGGTATAAGCGGGCAGGCTGCCCATATAGGAAGTCAACCCAAGGCGAAATGGACGGGCATCGAAGCCTGACCTCATGAAGCAGGGACGACCGATCAACCAGGTTGAAAGCATTGGAGAAATCGACCGTAAGCATAGCGAGCCCCCCATCACAATATCGTTCTTCAACCAGACGGTTGACGCTATGGAGAATAGCTTCGGCGCCGCCCGATACCCCAACCCCGAACTGGAAGTCGCCAAGGTAATTAGCCATTGCCTTACAGACCCCTTGCATCGCAACCTTGGAGACCAGCCGCCTCCAGATAGTGCCAACGGCAATAGGACGAATCCCGTTATCAGGCTTAAGGAGCGGCGTTAGGGGGGCCGAGGCAACAAATTCCGCTAAGTGATGAGTGGTGTCTAGTTACACTATATTTTATATTAATTCTATTAAATAATACACTAATGTGGTTACAAATTAGAGTGTTTTATATAATTATTGGTGTTGAGTATGATGTGAGAAAAATGAGCTTAAACCGTATAATTATTAATTATGTTGAACCCGAACTATAGAACGTTAATGAGTACATTTTCATTGTCATTTATATTTATAAATATTAGCTTTTATTATTTGAAATGGAAGTTATAAAGAAAATCAAAACTCACATTGTTTGATATTTCATTCTCGTGAAGCAGAGGAAAAACCATAATTGGGCTTGGGCCAATAAGAGAATTCGAGAAGCAGCAGCAATAATTAAAGGGAAAAAAAAAACACACAATTAAGGGGGGAGTTCGACACAAGGGTTTTTGGATTCGGCTGGACGGCGTTAGGCAGAGGTGCCTTAGGGCACTCAATTCAAAAGGAAGCCAAAGTCACTCATATGCGATTTCAAGTCATTGGTAGTTTTGTTTTATAAATTAGTTTGCTACATCTTTTTAGTATTTTGGTTGGTGTATTTTGATGAAGAATCTTTTAGTGACAGTGTTGATTTCTTTATCATTATGATTGGCTAATTTACTTGTGATCATACATAGGTGTAGGGTTCTTTCAATTTCTTGATTGCTATTGATTGCTTGAGTAACATAGGATCGGTTTAGTTGGTAAATCGAGTCAGATTTAGTTTATGTAAAAGATTCACACGTCACAACCGTTAATTGTGAATGAATCCGGTAACTCGCACGTTATAACCACTTAAGTTAGAACTCGGGTTGTCACAAGCAATTTCTTTGCACCGTCCCCCTTAAGGACGTCCTAGTTAAGTAATTAAGAACGATTAAGATTTTGTAAACCTGAACCCTAGGTGTGATCATATCTTTGTTTATCATTATTCTCGTTTACATTTTTTATTTAAAACCAAAAATCAATTTTTACACTTTTTAGTTTTTAGATAATTTAGTTAAATAATCAGATAAAATTTATAACACTAACCATATGCTCCTCGTGGATACGATACCCGACTTACCCTGTCTATAGGTAAAGTTAGGTTTTTGCATGACCCCAACGACAGGTCACCAAAATGGCGCCGTTGCCGGGGAGCTAGTGCGCTTAGTGTTATTTGCTTTGTTTGATTTTTAGTTTTGATAGTTTGTGTTAAGCTTAAAAAAAAAAAACCAAAAATATTTATTTTATTTATTTTATTTTATCTACTCGTTATTACTTTGGGTATTTTAGCTTGTTTGTGCAGGTTAGATTACTTACATGATGGATGGATATAATGACGAGGCGTGTTATTCTTGTGGGAGCCACTTTCACTGGATTCAAAATTGTCCGGTGTTCTTGAATATAAATGAGGGATCTGGGAGAGATAAAGATGAAGATGAGCGGTGTCATTACATTTGGGAATTTAAAGAAGAAAACATCGCTCGGTTGGAGTTGCTTTTGTCCACTGCTGATAAGTTGTTATCACGACCCAACCTTTCGGATCAACTACGATTCGAATTCTTAAAATTCAAACATGAGGTATTAATGATAAAAATTCAAGAAGAAGAGTCCATTTCACCATCTGCGGAGGATCTTGAAAGGATGCTCCATTCTCAAGTAGGGGAGGAGGTTGTGGAGGCTAATACCACACCGATGATTCCCTCAATTGCTGAAGTGCTGAAGGTGAAACAAACTGTTGGGGGTCATGAGTTGAAAGAAGAGGTTATTGGTCTTCCAAAGCAAGATGTTGGAGACTTAAACTCAGTTGGAGATATAACACCTTACCAGGAGCCCGTGATTGAAATTCTTGCAGGTTATTCTAATCCTCCACTAAACATTATTCAAATTGACAAAGTTGAGAAGAATGAGGTGATTCCAACAAAGAGGAGGGTTAGTATGTACGACATTGGGCATTTTGTAAGGAAAATATCCCACAGTGATTCATGCGACACGTCCTTCACGAAGAACAGAAGATTGAAGCGGAATGTCAGATATCGAGCATTTATTGGAAACTCGGTAGGAAAGTGTTCACTGAGACCACCATGAGCATCATATCAGGTACGGTCTGGCTGAGGACCTAAAACTTAGCGCTTCCGGGAGGCAACCCGACGAACTTTGTGGGTGTGTTCAATAGAAACCCTCACGAGACTTCACTCGTCCACTCGGGCTACCGAGGGGTTTAAAAGGCTTGTTGCATACGCTAAATGCAACCGTGATTCCTACGAAAGTGAGTTTTAGGATTTTTGTTTTGTTTGTTTTTTTTTTAAATTAATTGTTTTTAATTAAATTAGAACTTAAGTGTTGCATTGGGGACAATGCAATGCTTTAAGTTGGGGAAGGGGGTTACCGTGTTTGTTCTAATTCGTGTTTTTAAAGTCTTGTTTAATAATGAAAATTTGCAAAATTTTAAAATTTTTGTGTGCTAATCGCAATGAGAAGCTTGCTTCTACACAATTTTTGCTAAGTTTTGCAGGTTATGAGATAGACTTCGAAAATCATCACAACACTTGAAGATCTCGCCACGACTACAAAATCAGGTGAACCCGTTCTTTTTCTAAGTTTGGTTAAAAATTATTAATTTTTGTGTGTTTGCATGTTAGTTAGTTTAGTTAGGCATTTATATATTTTTGCATTTTGTAAAAAAAAAAAAAAAAAAAAAGTTGGTTGTGATTGGTGTCGAAAAAGATTAATGTCCCTGAAAAAGAGTTGTTGCATATATGGAAAATGATAGAAAAATTGGTAGGTTGATGCTTATACATGAAATGGATTTCTAGGACAGAAAATGCATCTAGCTTGTGATATGTTGGTAGGCTCAACCCAAAATTATGAACACCAATGTGCGTGCAATAACCTTTAATGAATATATATGTTTAGTTTCCCATCTTAGTATGCATGGTTTAAAAAACTGAGTCCCAGCAAAAACGGGTTGCGAGTGGTATTTATACCCAGTATTCCTTTCTCACACACCATGCATCTGCTTTTATGACACCACCACCTAATAAAATTGGTAGTTCAAAAAAAAAAATGTAAAGAAAAAAAGTTGTGAAAAAAAAAAAAAAAAGAAAAAAAAAAAACAGAAAAAGAAAAAAAAAACAAAAAAAAAAATAAAAATTTGAGAAAATAATGGGAGGTAAGTCCCGGATGTCACGTAGAAGGAAAAAATAATTGGATTTAATCTCTACTGTGTCATAATGGTGGTGCATGGTTTCCTCAAGTTGTGAGTTAGTGAATCCTCAATAAACCATGAGGTTGGGTAGGTTTTGCTGTGTATTCTCGGGTGTGGGGACAATTAAACATGCCGGTAATCTTGTACATTTTTAAGCACAATGCATTTGGTTGGGATTAGACGGGTTGAGTTTAAAGTGGACAAAAGATATTGGCAATCACAGTTAATGTATAGTCGTGTTCCTGTTTGAAATGAATTGCAATAAGATTAGTCTACCGATTATGATTCCATTGCATCTCTTTTTCGGGACGAAAAAGGTTTAAGTTGGGGAATGTGATGAGTGGTGTCTAGTTACACTATATTTTATATTAATTCTATTAAATAATACACTAATGTGGTTACAAATTAGAGTGTTTTATATAATTATTGGTGTTGAGTATGATGTGAGAAAAATGAGCTTAAACCGTATAATTATTAATTATGTTGAACCCGAACTATAGAACGTTAATGAGTACATTTTCATTGTCATTTATATTTATAAATATTAGCTTTTATTATTTGAAATGGAAGTTATAAAGAAAATCAAAACTCACATTGTTTGATATTTCATTCTCGTGAAGCAGAGGAAAAACCATAATTGGGCTTGGGCCAATAAGAGAATTCGAGAAGCAGCAGCAATAATTAAAGGGAAAAAAAAAACACACAATTAAGGGGGGAGTTCGACACAAGGGTTTTTGGATTCGGCTGGACGGCGTTAGGCAGAGGTGCCTTAGGGCACTCAATTCAAAAGGAAGCCAAAGTCACTCATATGCGATTTCAAGTCATTGGTAGTTTTGTTTTATAAATTAGTTTGCTACATCTTTTTAGTATTTTGGTTGGTGTATTTTGATGAAGAATCTTTTAGTGACAGTGTTGATTTCTTTATCATTATGATTGGCTAATTTACTTGTGATCATACATAGGTGTAGGGTTCTTTCAATTTCTTGATTGCTATTGATTGCTTGAGTAACATAGGATCGGTTTAGTTGGTAAATCGAGTCAGATTTAGTTTATGTAAAAGATTCACACGTCACAACCGTTAATTGTGAATGAATCCGGTAACTCGCACGTTATAACCACTTAAGTTAGAACTCGGGTTGTCACAAGCAATTTCTTTGCACCGTCCCCCTTAAGGACGTCCTAGTTAAGTAATTAAGAACGATTAAGATTTTGTAAACCTGAACCCTAGGTGTGATCATATCTTTGTTTATCATTATTCTCGTTTACATTTTTTATTTAAAACCAAAAATCAATTTTTACACTTTTTAGTTTTTAGATAATTTAGTTAAATAATCAGATAAAATTTATAACACTAACCATATGCTCCTCGTGGATACGATACCCGACTTACCCTGTCTATAGGTAAAGTTAGGTTTTTGCATGACCCCAACGACAGGTCACCACTAAGCCAACCGGACACCGCCCCCCCAGCCAAAGGTTAACGACCGTTGTAATAGCATCCAGGAGGTCCCTAGCAGTAGCAGACCCTTCCCCACACAAGCTGTCCATAAGGTGCTGGGCACGCAATCCGTCCCTTCCACACGACGTCCCTTTCGGGAAGGATTTTATACTTTCAAGGACCTGCACCCCACTCGAGACAAGCGGGGGCTCAGAGAAGGGAGTCGAGGGCATGGACGGCGACGGGAAGCACGGGTGCTTGGCTTCTAGGGCACGCGTGGTTTCGTCGTTGTACGGCGCCACCCCAGAAGAAGACAGCACCTTCACGGCCGCAGTGAAATGACCGTCGGCGATTTTTCTCAAGTTCCTTGACTACAAAGAGTAGGGCTTTCTCAAGTTCCTTGACTACAACCTCCATTGTTGGGCGCTTAGCTTGTGCTTCTGCCAAACACTCGTACGCAATTTTGGAAAACGTGTCCAGTGACTCTTGATCGGGTCCTCTTATAATTGAATTAAAGATGGTTTTGGTAACCTGATCTCTTATTTTAGGATCTACCATTTCCTTAATTGTTCCTTTATCGAAGTGTTGTCTTGCTACGAGTGCCAGCCCATTCTTTTCGGTGTATTTTGGATCATAGGATAATGTCCCAAATAGAATCTCGAAGAGGACTACTCCGAAACTGTAAATGTCTGATTCTGTTTTCAACTTAGCATCCTTGCTATATTGTGGATCCATGTACCCTCGTGTACCTACAATTGATTTGAAAGACCGAGTGTAATGCTCGTCACTGACAGAAGGAAATAATGAGAGCCCAAAGTCACCAATCTTTGCTTCAAAATTCTCATCCAACAGAATGTTGGTACTCTTTATGTCACGGTGCACTATCTCGTGTCGGTCTCCCTCAGCAGTGTGAAGGCAACTCAATCCCTTTGCAGCATCAAGACAGATTTTCACACGTTGTGCCCAACTATCACTATTAATTTTTCTATCCTTTGAAAAATAATGATTGAGACTCCCATTCGAAGCATACTCATAGATTAAGATCATTGCAGGACCTTCATCACAAAAGCCAAGTAAAGTGATGATGTTGGATTGCTTACAACTCGTAAGCATTTCAATTTCTGCATAAAATCCACATTCTTCTATCTCATCTCCCGTATCGATGATGCGCTTGATAGCAACTTTGCTGCGTGTCTTGGGTACATCAGGTTTATTCTCACTATCAATTGCAAAACAATATCTTTTATCTACATGGTCAAGTTCTGCTGTGTACACCGAACCAAATCCACCTGATGCAATGCATTTTGAAGTAAAGTTTTTGGTGGCCAGCAATATATCAGCAAGCCGAATCCTCATATGTTCCAAGTTCTTCAGCTGCAACGATATGTGTTTAAAGAAAAGTAGGGTGTTGCAGCCTGTACTTTTGATTATTTCCTAGAATGTCTTTTTTTTCCCCTTAAATATAGCTTTCAGAAATAATATTAAAGTTTCTTTTAAAAAGTGTTTCAAATTTGCAGAGTAACTATATTAATAAATTTTAATGTTATGGTTGGGTCTTTATTCAAATGTTTGATCGAAGTCCCTACTTGGTTGCCTACCAAAACTTGGGTCCTTTGAACAAATTAAAGCACTCAGAAAACAATGCTATTTACAAAAATCACCACACACGAAAATATACGTGTTACCTGTTAGAATAAATGGCTGGCATTAAAGGTTTGGATCAATATGACAAGTTGATCAAAGTGCAGGGGGTTAAATGTAAATGTTTAATTTTGTTTTAAATTTCGGTTAAGCAGGTTGTTAGGTTATGATTAGTATATGTAGCCATTTAATCAGTTGTAAATCCAATCGTAATCCATTCAATTTCAATAAAAACGAATTTGTAAATCTTGTTGCTACTTCTTCAATTCGATCTTCATTTGGTATCAGAGCTTCAAGGAGAAGACGATCCCGATTTCGATCTTGAAGAAGCTTGTGTGGTCACAAAGGAAAAGGGGATCTGTGATCCTCTGGTGATCTGCGGCAACAATTCATCGTCTACTGACGTCGCCTCGAAGGCCATCGCCTTCGCGACCAAGATCACCAGCAATGGGTGATAATGGAGGTGCAGGGAATCGGCAGAATGTGCGAGAGAACTACATTACGATCCCGTTGCAATGCCCTGTGTTAACGCAGACAAATTACACGATTTGGGCCGTGAAATTGAAGGCAATCTTCAATGTCCACGGCTTGTGGGAAGCCGTTCAACCTGCGGAAGGAGCTCAAGTAGATCCCAAGAAGAATAGCGCGGCGATTGCATATCTTTTCCAGTCACTACCTGAAGAGTTGGTGATTCAGGTGGCTAATATGGAATCGGCTCAAGAAATTTGGAATTCCATCAAAACGAGGTATGTTGGAATTGATAGGGTCAAAAAGGCAAGGTTACAAACTCTGAGATCAGAGTATAATGCCTTGAGAATGAAGGAGAGTGAATCTATAGACGATTTCTCAGCCAAATTGAGCGGGTTAGCCACTAGGTCTGCCGATCTTGGATCCCCAATTGATGATCCTACACTGGTCAAGAAGCTTCTTGAATCAGTACCTGAGAAGTTTCTTCATATTGTTGCTTCCATTGAACAGTTTATGGACTTGGATACTATGGCCTTTCAAGAAGCTGTTGGGAGACTCAAGGCATTTGAAGAAAGAGTTGGCATGAAGCAAAAGGTGTCAGGCTCAAAGGATCAAGAATTGTTACTCACTTACACTGAGTGGCAATCAAGGAAGAAGGATTTCAAATCAAAAGGAAAGTGGGACAAGAACAAAGGCAGTAAGTCTCAACATGATGATGTTGACAGTAATGATAAAGGAAGAGCAGAGCAGAAGGGCTACAAAAATGGGAAAAGGCAAGATAATAGACCCAAGAAAGACAAGTCTAAGATTAGATGCTTTAAGTGTGAGAAAATGGGCCATTATGCTAGTGAATGCTCTAAACAGAAAGTGAAAGACCAAGAAGTGAATCTGACTCAAGACTTGAATGATGAGCCAACTCTTTTGATGATCTCAATGAACAAAGAGGGTGATGATGTTGTGTTCTTGAATGAAACAAAAGTCCTGCCAGGCAACTATCAAAGTGAAGGTGCTGATAGCAATAAAGAGAGCAATGAAGAGGTCACATGGTATCTAGACAATGGTGCATCCAACCACATGACAGGTATAATTTCTCATTTTTCTGATCTAAACAAAGATATATGTGGTACTGTAAGGTTTGGGGATGGGACTAGGGTTCATATAGAAGGTAGAGGATCTGTTGTCCTCCAAGGTAGGAATGGTGAGCAAAGGATTCTAACTGATGTCTATTACATACCTAGCCTGAAGAGTAGCATATTAAGTTTAGGACAAGTGACAGAGAAGGGTTGCAAGATAGTTATGAGAAATGATCATTTATGGCTGTATGAGAACAATGGGAATCTTCTAATGAAAGTTAGAAGAGCCCCAAATAGATTGTACAAAATTAAGTTGCAAATAGGCTCCCCTATGTGCTTCTTGAATAGCATAAATGATCCTGAGTGGTTGTGGCATGGAAGGTTAGGCCATGTGAATTTTAAGGCTCTAGAGGACATGACTAAATTTGATATGGTTAAAGGTGTTCCTAAGATTAAGAACACATTTCAAATTTGTGATGCATGTATGGCCGGTAAACAGTCAAGGAAGTCATTTCCTAAGGAGACTAAGTATAGATCCAAAGTCCCATTAGAGTTAGTGTCTATGGATTTGTGTGGGCCTATAGCACCTGCAACCAGTGCAGGAAATAGGTATATGATGCTGCTGGTTGATGACTATACCAAATATATGTGGGTTTATTTGATTAAATCTAAGGATCAGGCTCTGAGTATTTTCAGGTTGTTTAGAACTGATGTTGAAGGAAAGTTGGGAACTAAGATTAAGAATCTAAGGTCTGATAGGGGGGAGAGTTTACCTCTAAGGAATTTGATTTAATGTGTAGCGAACATGGCATAGGTAGGCAGCTAACTGCACCTTACTCTCCACAACAAAATGGGAGTGTGGAGAGGAGGAACAGAACTATACTAAACATGACTAGGAGTGTTCTTAAGTGTATGAGTGTTCCTGATGAGTTTTGGGGAGAGGCTGTGAGACATGCAGTGTATATTCTTAATAGGTTGCCTACTAAAGCATTAGGTAGGAGTACCCCATATGAACTTGTTAATGGAAGAAAGCCTAATTTAGAACACTTAAGAGTGTTTGGATGTGTTGGGCATGTTAAGACTGTCAAACCAGGACTGGGGAAACTTGATGATAGAAGTGTGCCTATGTTGTACTTGGGAAATCAAGAAGGAAGTAAGGCCTACAGGATGTATGATGTGAACAAAGGACAAATAATTGTTAGTAGGGATGTGAGATTTGAAGAAAATAGAAAGTGGAATTGGAAGCAGCCTATAGAAAGTCAAGAAATTAGTAAGTATGACAATAGTATAACCATAATAAGTGAACCTAATATGAATGTTCCTGATGAGGATAACGCACAGTCTTCTGATGAAGATGAGATGCAAGGGTCTCAGGATGGTGCTGGTAGTGATCCAGATGATCATGAAGTTGAACAAAATGTAGGGACTAGTCTAGGAACACAGGATAATACTAGAAAGTCTGGGAGAAGAACTTCTGTTCCTGTACATTTAAGGGATTTTGTCTTAGATAATAGACTAAAACAACTTGAGAATAGGCAGGAAATGAGTGATCAGGTTGAACTTATGTTAGCTCAAGAAGAAGAACCAATACAAGTTAGTGATGCCATTAGAAGTGCTGAGTGGAGAAATGCTATGAAAGAAGAAATTAGTGCTATTGAGAAAAATGGTACATGGTATCTTACTGATCTGCCCAAAGGACATAAGCCTATTGGTCTCAAATGGTTGTTTAAGATAAAAAGGGATGCAAAAGGAAGTATTACTAAGTATAAAGCTAGACTAGTTGCTAAAGGTTATGTTCAACAGTTAGGAGTGGACTATGAAGAAGTATTTGCTCCAGTGGCTAGAATTGAAACTATAAGATTGCTATTGTCATATGCTTCCATGATGAACTGGAAAGTGTATCACTTAGATGTCAAGGCAGCCTTTCTGCATGGTGAACTAAAGGAAACTGTGTTTGTTACCCAACCTGAAGGGTATGTTAGGAAAGGACAGGAGCAAAAGGTTTATAGACTTGAAAAGGCTCTCTATGGATTAAAACAGGCCCCTAGATGTTGGAATATGAAACTTGATGAAGTTCTTAAAGGGCTAGGATTCAGAAAGTGCAAGCATGAATCTGCAGTTTATACAAGAGTTAAGAACAAGACTCATATTTTCTTAGGTGTTTATGTAGATGATTTGTTGATAACAGGGAGCAATCAGGAAGAAATTGATAGATTTAAGAAAGAAATGCAAGATAAATTTCAAATGACTGATTTGGGTTTACTATGTTACTATCTAGGAATAGAGGTAGATCAAAGGAGGGATGGTATAGTGATAAAACAGGCTGCATATGCAAAGAAAATAGTTAAACTTGCAGGTTTAGAGGACTGCAATGCAACTAGAATACCTATGGAGTTTGGCTTAAGTTTAAGTAAAGAAGAGGGTGGAGAGGATGTGGATGCTAGCCTCTATAGGAAGTTGATAGGTTCTCTTAGATACCTGACCCAAACCAGACCAGATATATGTTTTGCTGTTGGTTTTGTTAGCAGGTTCATGGAGAAACCAAGAGAAGCTCATCTGAAAGCAGTGAAGCACATACTAAGGTATGTGAAAGGAACCCTGAGTTATGGTTTAATGTACTCAAGAAATGAAGTTCAAGGGCAGTATGGTCAGGCACTAGTTGGGTTCAGTGATAGCAATCATCTGGTAAACAATGATGATGGAAAGAGCACATCAGGAAACATATTTTTCTTTAATGGGTCAGCAGTTAGTTGGTATTCACAGAAGCAGAAAATTGTAACACTTTCTAGTTGTGAAGCTGAATTTGTTGCAGCTAATGCTGCTGCATGTCAGGCTGTGTGGTTAAGGAATCTATTAGGAGAACTAACAAAGAAAGAGCAGAAATCAGTTAAGTTGTTAGTAGATAACAAGTCGGCAATTGCTCTTATAAAGAATCCAGTGTTTCATGGAAGGTCAAAACACATTAACTTGAGATATCATTATATTAGAGAATGTGTAGAGCAAAATCAAATAATTGTTGATTTTGTCAGCAGTGGTGATCAAAGGGCTGATATTTTAACCAAAGCATTAGCAAGAGTGAAGTTTGAAGAGATGAGAAGACTGTTAGGTGTTGAAGAATTTAACTAAAATTCAGATTTGCTTCATAAAGGTGGGAGCTTGGCACATTAGTGTATGCACATCCATTGGATCAATGCTACATGATGCTAATGTCAAGTTGTTACTAATATGATGTGTGATCTGAATGTATTAAAAGGAGTAGATTGGATTTAGAGGGGAGATTGTTAGAATAAATGGCTGGCATTAAAGGTTTGGATCAATATGACAAGTTGATCAAAGTGCAGGGGGTTAAATGTAAATGTTTAATTTTGTTTTAAATTTCGGTTAAGCAGGTTGTTAGGTTATGATTAGTATATGTAGCCATTTAATCAGTTGTAAATCCAATCGTAATCCATTCAATTTCAATAAAAACGAATTTGTAAATCTTGTTGCTACTTCTTCAATTCGATCTTCATTACCTTCAACTTCAAGTGATCGGGTAATGCACGTTCAACTGCAACTGTTGATTGTTCCTGTAATGTCATTGCAACCAAGAAGAAAAAATTATTGAACTTATAATAGGCTGTTATGGCATATATAATCATGATGAAACTATATTCTCACATTATTTTCATGCATCTGTTGAAATTTGAATGCTTTCTCAAGTCTTTTGAGGACCTCATCCATTTTTGGTGGTGCTCTCCGATTCACGAGACAATTGTAAGCTGTTTTTGAAAAGATGATAAATGACTGCTGATCCATTTGGCTAAATAGATCCGGATCAACCAATTCATGCAATTTTCCGTTTTCATAATGGAATATCGCTAATGAAGCTTGAAAGTTATTATCATCTTTTGAAACGAATGCTTCACTACCGCACAAGAGTTCAAATAATACGATGCCAATGGAGAACACGTCAGACTTGTAGGTCCCAATTCCAAGCTTTTCATATGCCAAGTCTAGATGTCCCGCTGGTATCCTCATGGAATATTCGAAGCCAGATATTTTGGCTTCCCAGTTTTCATCTAATAAGATTGAATTGCTGTTGATGTTGTGATGTATGACACTAAAATTGTGTCCCACGTCATTATGCAAGTAACTCAGTGCACGCACCGCACCAATGCTTATCTGCAATCTTCTCATCCACGTAAGAATGGGGCCACTTAGATGCCTGCGAAGACTTCCACGGGCGACACGCTTGTTTATAATGAGCATCTCATTGTTCTCATAACAATACCCGACAATCGAGACCATGTTTTCATGCTTAAGATGAGAAAGAATTGATATCTCCTTGTCAAACGCCATCTCTTGCAGCCAAAAACTATGATCTAACCTCCGTACAGAGACATCAATTAACTCCTCGGATAGTGAGTATTGTCCTTCATAGATCTTTCCTAGAAATCCTTCTCCAATGACATTTGCGGGAGCAAAGTTGTTGGTGAGTGATTCTATCTCTTTTAATGGGATCTTTACGGGGGTAGACATGCTATTTATGTTTTACAATGAACGTGAGAACTTTAAAAGGGAAGATAATATGCAAGAATACAATGACACTACCGTACATAGAAAGGTGATCTATATGCAATAGCGGTTTGTAGAAACCGGGGTCGGTGAGCCAAGCCAAACCCCGATGGCACAGCGGAAGCGGATCGGAGACTTTGTGAGCTTCGTCTTTGTAGAACAAATAAACACCAAGAAGAACATGATGGAACCGGATCTTCAACTATGGTGTTGTGAGATGTGATGATGATGACGAGGATAAAATATAGAAGTAATGATAAACAAGATGAAGATAAGTGAAATCATATATGGAGTCGAATGATTACATGTTTACCTATCCCACACATGCTATAGGTTCATGAACAAGAGTTCATGAACCCACACAACTTCAAAGATACATGACAAAAGCTCTCTCACTCATACATTCACTCATCTAGCTAATCTTTCACAAATGAAAGACAAAACTATATATACTAACCTAACAATGGCAAACTAGTAAATAACCAACAACTAGTAGCAAGTGACAAATAAATATTATTACAACCAAATAATAATGTCACTTTGCCATGTCTTCGGTTAATGAGAGTCTCGAGTCATGATCTTCACCGTGTTGTGCGAACGGTCAAACGGTAAGTGGTACGTTGAGTTTCATCAACCAAATCTCGAACTCGTCGATCAAGGAAAATTCCAACAATCTCCCCCTATTTGGTAGATGAACAAACGGATACATAACTCAACTCTTGTGACAATCGGTTCCCTTGTATTCTTGCAACTAGTCTTCAAAACAATCTTCAAACGGTTTCAAATCTTTCACTTTTCTTCTCCCCTTTGTGAAGCTCCCCCTAAGATAAAGAATTGTTCTTCTTTTAGCTTTTTCCGCAAAGCCCATAGGGTGTTTACCAAGATTTAACATGCACACTATGTTTAAGGATGCCAACATCATCCTCAGTGTAGTTAAAGGTCAACAAGATAAAGGATCAAAGAAAAATTAGAGAATTAATCCCATAATTCAACCGTCTTGAAAATACTTGCCAAGAATACCAAACCGATGCATCACCCAAAGATAATACCACTTCAAGTAAATTACCTCAACAAGTCACAAGCTCCAACTTTGCCTTTGTTTTTACCATAACAACGATGGCTCAAGGACTCTTCGAGAATTAGAGCTTAATCCAACGATCGCAAACAAATTCTTCAATGTAGAAAAAATCCAAACTAGCATATTTTCTTCAACTTAGAACCGGCTTCTAAACACGTCTGCTTATAACGAAGCAAGTATCAAAAAGAAAATTAAGTTTGTTTCTACAAGTGTACCTTGGTTGTACACCAATTTGTTGCAATGGATTTAACGGTTTGCACCCGTTAGACTTGTAGTAATTTTCTTCAAAATCAATAGCCCACTGTTACATTTCTGCTCAAAATGTCTTCAAATATACTAGTCTGATTTGAGATGATAACAACCCAAACGATAGTAAGAGAGGCTGGCCCAAATTGGTTTAATTATAATCAGTAGCCCATACGAGATGAATATGTGCAGGCCCAAAACGATTTGAAGATACCAGCCCAAATCGGTTCACATATAACAGACCCATATAAGGAGATGTTCTCTCCTTTTGTGCCCTAAACACAACATACAGAGGCAACAGCAGCCCCCTCGCCGGCGGTCACCGGAGCCGTTTTCCGGCGGACTGAAGACAAGCAGAAACTCGCGAGGTTCGAGCATCAACAACCATGCCAAATTCTGGTTCGGATCGATGATTGCAGAGTTCCGGACTAAGTTTGAAGTTCCGGAGTAAGTTCCGGAGTAAGTTCCGGACTAACCACTTGAAGCAGACTCGGTGACGAGATGTTACTCCGGAAGTTTATGGTTCCTCCGGAACTTTTTCAGTTCCTCCGGAAGTTTTGAGTTCCTCCGGAACTATTCCGGCGAGCAGATCTGCGACTAAGGGAGTTCCTCCGGAAGATTTTAGGTTCCCATGGAACAACAGTTTTACTTCGGAACAAAGGTTTTCATCCGGAGGTCGTTCACATGATTCCCTCGGAACTTCTGAGTTCCTCCGGAACACGAGCTGGGTTATGTAAAGAAGACGAACCTGCGATTGTGTAAGGTTCACGTGGAGACAGGAGACTGTTTCAGTTTTCTTTTAACATCTTCTGTTTTCTACTCCAACAGATCATGACAAGATTAAATAAAGGAATTCAACTTGTCTCTTCTTTCTTTTCTTTTGCATGTCTCGACAAAAAAAGAAGCCTGCTACGAATAGGATTGGGCCAGCTGTTGTCTTCATCGACCTAGCCAAACCCTAAAATCAAGTGGTAGCAAAACCCAGATACGAGCCAGAGACCATCAATAACCCATAAACACCGTCACTCTCGTCGTTTTATTTGACGGAAACCCGAAGCTCGAACTACTTATAAAAACCCGTTTGTCAACATAGTTAATCACCTTTTTCTCTCAAAAATAAGAACCCGTAAAAATCTGGATAACGAGCTGCAGTCTCGTAGGATTTTTAATTCTTCATCACTTGTTAAAATAAATTAACCTTAAACACTAACAATAATCAAAAAAAAAAATCTGCTCATAGATTAGAAGGTTGAGTGTTTGGTGATGAGAGAGAAAAGTACAAAGGTGGTTGACAAAAAGTGAACAAAAGGGTTGCTACTTTACACAAAGTCAGTAAAGTGGTATGGCTACAATCCTTACACTATTCACCTTTTTGGGTTTTAATTTGTTTTCCAATTAAATCAATCAAGTAAATGACTAATTTATCAATCTTCAAGCATGAAGATTCTGGGAAAACACATGAACATTTGGGATGAGTTTGAAGAAACTCAAGAACTCATATTATTTTGTGTGACAATTTCTAACACAAAAACCCAAAGTTCAAAAGATAAAAACATCTCTATTTGTTACAAAAACAAGCAAGATAACACAAAGTTGAAGAAACCAACCGAATCGTTGCGTTTTCTTCGACCATGGCTCTGATGCCAATTGTAGAAACCGGGGTCGGTGAGCCAAGCCAAACCCCGATGGCACAGCGGAAGCGGATCGGAGACTTTGTGAGCTTCGTCTTTGTAGAACAAATAAACACCAAGAAGAACATGATGGAACCGGATCTTCAACTATGGTGTTGTGAGATGTGATGATGATGACGAGGATAAAATATAGAAGTAATGATAAACAAGATGAAGATAAGTGAAATCATATATGGAGTCGAATGATTACATGTTTACCTATCCCACACATGCTATAGGTTCATGAACAAGAGTTCATGAACCCACACAACTTCAAAGATACATGACAAAAGCTCTCTCACTCATACATTCACTCATCTAGCTAATCTTTCACAAATGAAAGACAAAACTATATATACTAACCTAACAATGGCAAACTAGTAAATAACCAACAACTAGTAACAAGTGACAAATAAATATTATTACAACCAAATAATAATGTCACTTTGCCATGTCTTCGGTTAATGAGAGTCTCGAGTCATGATCTTCACCGTGTTGTGCGAACGGTCAAACGGTAAGTGGTACGTTGAGTTTCATCAACCAAATCTCGAACTCGTCGATCACGGAAATTCCCAACACGGTTTCAAGATTTCCAACTAGGTCTCAACATTATCAGTTTTGCTCCAATAAGACCAAATAGCAGAACCAAAAAGCCCTCATGCCAGCAGTCTTCTTTTCCTATCACTCTAGCCCGGAACCAAATTCCTGCAAGTCAGTTGGCCTTCGGATTCTGATCTTGAGACTAGATGGTTTCGGTCCGGTCTGCAGGTATGGGCCGAGGAAAGGCTCGAAGACCGATGCAAGCTTATAGCGTACAACCTAAAAAATACTGGCCCGTGAAACAAAATTGAATTGTTAGGGCAGAACTGAAGCAAGGCAGCACCTTTGACACTTGAAACTGCACTTGAACTTACAGAAGCTCTGATCCTAGTACTTCTACTAGAATAAGATTGTATAACTTTGGTCACCTATCTTTTGAACATCAGTGTGTTCAAATGTTTTGGAGTCGTTACACAGTTGCACATGTTCAAATGTTTTGGAGGTCAATTGGTGCTAACATTGGTTCATTGGTAGAATAAAACAAAGAGTAGAATGTTGTTAAATTCAGATATCAAAACAGGCATCAGATATTACACTGGCATTTCATCGAACACTTGGTATGCATTTATTGAATTTAACACTAAAATCACAAGAACTTATGGTAAAATGCAAAGTTTATAATGCAAAATCCAAAAAACTTGCCTGCAAGCATCGGACTATGAAACAAAATGGCTATTGGAATCATGAATTAACGGTGAAGATGCACGTAATAAAAGCTGATATAATCATCGGATAAGATCAGGAATATATATAAGATCATATGAAGATCATTTTTAACATCAGAAATGAATTTGTTTAAGATCTTACATACAAGATTATGGATCAGAAAATGTCATATGCAGAGTCAACCATACAATGTGAATTATTACTCAAAATTGAAACACTGCAGAAACTTTTCAAATTATAAGGCATATATAAAAAAGTTGTAACTCATGCATTGGACGTTGTACCTTGCTCTAATTAGCTCGGAGAAGTGTGAAGGAGGCAAAGATCTGCGGGAAGATTATTCACGATTTGCCTGATCGTTTCCTCACAAACAAACGGTTCTTTCAGGCTTTTTGTAGATCTGAGGGTGGCTTGGGGAGACGTTGACTTTAATTTTGGATGCGAGGGAACTACAAAAATAACGTAAGCTTTAGAAAATGATTTCTTTTTTTTTTTTCATTTTCTAAGAGCAAGTGTTGTAATTTAATAGTCAAACGAGGTGTTAATCGCGCGTTGCAGCAGTTTGTGGGCTAAATTAAAGTTGATAAAAAGCTAAGTTGGGGATGCTCCGCACCAAGGGATATCTCGTACTTAGGAAACAATTTCGGTTGGCCCAACTTAAGTACCACTCTAAGTTTTACCCCCCAAGCAATATGGGAGAGTTATCATACTTTCCTTAGATTTTGCTCTCTATTTTTGTAGCTTTTTCAGCTTCGAACCCTCAACTTTAAGCATCGATGTCCCATTCATCTTAGCCTTGTTTTGGACGTGGTACTTTGGTGCGTTGGAAGACCCTCACACCATACCACACAAACCCAGAAAATACCAGCTACATTAACCTCGGTTACATGTAGTTATTTGTGTTCAAAGATGATGAAAAACTCATTTCTACAGCTTAAATTAAATTAAAAAGCTAAAAAGTATAAAAATTGGTTTTTGATTTTTAAATTGTTATGCTATGACTTAAATACACAGTCTAAAAAAGTTATGCTATGACTTAAAATTCATTGAATGACCGGTGGCCGCCAGTAAATTGATCAGTTGGTTGTGGAGTGGATGATGGTGGGAACCCATTTATTAAATTGGTGATCCATTTTGTACGTGATCTTGAAGATAAGACTAGAAGAAGTACTAGTGTTCCATATTCATCGAATGAGATTTTATAAATAATATTAATTGATACCCAATATAAAACATAATAATTAATGATACAGCTAAGGTAGTGTTTATAGTGTTTGTTGGCCTGTCTTACAATTTTAGATCCTGTCATCATACAGATAAACAATTACAAAGGTATATATATATATATATATATATATATATATATATATATATATATATATAGGGTGAGGTTCATTGTAGACACCCCCATAAGTGTAGACATGTAGACACCCTATTTCACATGTGAAATTACTTTATTTCACATGTGTTTTCACATGTGAAATTTTCTGAACAATGAGAAAAATGAAAAAAAGAAAAAAGAAATTAATCATAACCATTAGATCAAGAGATCTAATGGTGAAAAAGGTGTCTACCTGTCTACACTTATGGGGGTGTCTACAATGAACTTTTCACTATATATATATATATATATATATATATATATATATATATATATTGAAAAGTTCATTGTAGACACCCCCATAAGTGTAGACAGGTAGACACCCTTTTTCACCATTAGATCTCTTGATCTAATGGTTGTGATTAATTTTCTTTTTTCTTTTTCTTTTTTCTCATTAATTAGAAACTTTCACATGTGAAAAAGAGCTATTTCACATGCGAAAGTGTCTACAATGAACCTCACCCTATATATATATATATATATATATATACATATGACTACAACACCAGTTAGAGATTTGGAGATGGGTTCAGCAAGTGAGCCTAATGATGTTAGCCAGCAACCACCGCCGAACGCTGTAGCTAATCTGTTACCATCGAACCCCCCACGACCACCAACGCTCCCTACCGCACAACCCAATCTTCTGTTGTAAAATCAGAGATCGAAAACAATGAAATTGAAATCAAAACTTGCAAATCTTATTCATCAAGGTATAAAACTAACTGATTACATCAAGAACTCGAGGAAAGAAAAGCTAATCACACACATTGATCCTAACAGCTATATAACCACATGCTTAACGGCTAATAACAAAACAATCAATTACAAACAACTACCACCCTCATACTTTCAGGGTATTTACACTTCCAGCCAAAGAATATAACCGTGTAAAAGAATTACACATAACTCCCTCAAGTATCACCAGTTAGCTAAAACTGACCCAAACTTATAAAATACAGATTTACAAGTATCATTGTGATCAAGACTTCATCACAACAATCTCCACCTTGAAGTCTTTATCTAACAAATGCCTTTAAGATTATAACAACAATGATTAACATTAGCTCCGAGCAATAGTGATTCAAAGAATTTGAATACCCTAGAGTGTTAATCAACATTACTATAACCTGCACATTTATTAGAAATTTACTAACATATCAAGTTAACCTATTCCTGCAACACTTACACAAAATTCAAACTTAGCACCAGCAAGAACTTTGGTAAGCATGTCTGCAGGATTGTTTAGAGTGTCAACCTTGAATACTTCCACTTCCTTAGTACTTATGACATCTCTAATCCAAAACAACTTTACCAGGATATGCTTTGTTTTATCATGAAACACTGCATTTTTAGATAAAAGCAAAGCTCCTTGACTGTCACAGTGAACAACAGATTTAGACAGTTTTACCCCTAGCTCAGAAACAAACCTTTTTAACCATAGAGCCTCCTTAATTGCTTCTGTTAGAGCTATATATTCTGCCTCAGTAGTACTCAATGCTACTACAGGTTGCAACTGTGCTTTCCAACTTACTAAACTACCTTCAACCTTAAACAAATATCCAGTGATGGACCTACCTTTGTCTAGGTCTTTAGCAAAGTCAGAATCTACAAAGCCTTCTACCTAACTTTCTAAGCT
Organism: Deinandra increscens subsp. villosa; assembly: GCA_039602395.1. NCBI lineage: Eukaryota > Viridiplantae > Streptophyta > Magnoliopsida > Asterales > Asteraceae > Deinandra > Deinandra increscens. Next base: position 96,402,931 of record JBCNJP010000023.1, on the reverse strand, counting down.
CTTATTCTCACCAAACATTAATCCAAGGCTTCTAGTCCCTGCCAGGTATCTCAAAATCCACTTAACTGCAGCCCAATGCAATTTCCCTGGATTTGATATGTACCTACTAACTAGACTTACAGCATAGCCTAAGTCCGGCCTAGTACATACAAGTAAATACATCAGGCTCCCAACAGCATTAGCATATGGCACATTTGACATATACATGAACTCTTCATCTGTTTTAGGACCATCATTAGCAGATAGCTTGAAATGCATTGCCAAAGGAGTTGTAACTGGTTTACACTCATCCATGCCATAAGCTCTTAGCACCTTCTTGATATAGCCTCCTTGAGATAACTTTAACACACCTTTATCCCTGTCTCTGGTAATCTCCATTCCCAAGATTTTCTTGGCATTTCCAAGCTCTTTCATTTCAAAACCCTGCATCAACAATCGTTTAGTAGCACTGATTTCTTCTGGATCCTTACAGGCCAGAAGCATATCATCAACATATAAGAGTAAGTAAATAAACTCACACTCTCTATATTGTTTAAAATAAACACAATTGTCATGCATACTTCTTGAAAAACCATTTGATACAATAAATTCATCGAATTTCTTGTACCACTGCCTTGGTGATTGTTTAAGACCATAAAGTGATCTCTTAAGCAAACACACTTTATTTTCATTACCATTTTCAATAAAACCTTCAGGTTGATTCATATAAATGGTTTCTTCTAAGTCATCATGTAAGAAAGCTGTTTTTACATCTAACTGTTCCAATTCAAGATTATATTTAGCAGTTAAAGATAAAATAACTCTTATAGAAGTATGTTTGACTACAGGAGAATAAATCTCCTTGTAGTCAATACCTGCTTGTTGAGTGAAACCTTTTGCCACCAGTCTAGCTTTATATCTAGGTGGATCACTGCTCTTCATTCCTTCTTTCAATTTGAACAACCATTTGCATGCAACAGTCTTCTGATTCTCAGGTCTATTCACCAAAATCCAAGTCTCATTTTTTACAAGTGATTCCATCTCCTCTTCCATGGCACCTATCCACTTATCTTTTTCAACAGAACTAATAGCCTCTCTATAGCTTAAAGGTTCTAATTCACTCTCTTGTTCTGCAACAAGAAATGCTATGGCTGACACATCATCATCATCTCTAAATCTAATAGGTTTGACAACTTTCCTCCTTTCCCTATCTCTCACTAAGGAATAGGTATTTTTAGTTGATTCAAGACCTCCACCAGATGTATCAGCACTACCCTTATCACTGCCTATGACAGTAGGTGACCCTGTTGGCTCCACCTCAGCATGAACTTCCTTGGTTCTATCTTCTTCCTGAGTACTTCTATCAACCAACACTTGACTAGTGCTACCAGAATTATCACCCATAACCTGCTTATACACTATATCCTCCTTGAACACTACATTTCTGCTTACAAATACTTTAGGTTTGCCTTGATCAATTCTCCAAACTCTATACCCTTTACACTCATCTGAGTATCCTAGAAAAATACACCTACATGACCTTGGTTCCAATTTTCCCTGACTAACATGTGCATAGCACAAAGAACCAAAAACTCTTAACTCACTATAGTCCTGTTTACTTCTGGTCCATTTTTCCATAGGTGTCATATTCTCTATAACTCTAGATGGTGATCTATTTATGAGATAAGCTGCAGTATTTGCAGCTTCTGCCCAAAACATATTAGGCATACCAGCTCCTTCTAACATACATCTAACTCTTTCTAAAAGAGTCCTATTCATCCTTTCTGCCAGACCATTCTGTTGTGGGGTACCTGCAATAGTCAGATGTCTACCTATACCATTGGCTTTACAAAATTCATTAAACTCTTTACTACAGAACTCAAGACCATTGTCAGTCCTTAACTTTTTAATTTTCCTATCAGTTTGATTCTCTATGAGAGTTTTCCATTCTTTGAATTTATTAAATGCCTCACTCTTATGTTTAAGCATAAACACCCACACTCTCCTAGAATAATCATCTATTAAGGACATGAAATATTTAGCTCCTCCCATAGATTCAGTTCTAGCTGGACCCCACAAATCTGAATGAATATAGTCTAAGATACCCTTAGTAGTATGTTTTCCTGGGCTAAATTTCACTCTCCTTTGTTTACCCATAATACAGTTTTCACAAAACTGAACATCACAATTGGATAAACCCTCAAGAACCTGTTGTTTCTTTAACTCACACAACCCTTGGCTACTTATATGTCCTAGTCTTTTATGCCATAACAAAGCATATTTATCTCCTTGCTCTGCTATAAGAGATTCTCTATCTATGTTAGTATTACCTTCTAGGATATAGATATTATTATGTTTTCTATTTCCTGTTAACACTATCATAGATCCTCTTATGACTCTAGCCTTTCCATTTTTAAGACTTACACAATAGCCTTCCTGTTCTAAGGTACCTAGAGACAACAAATTCCTTTTAAGATTGGGAATGTACCTGACATTGTTTAAGGTGAATGTACTTCCATTTTGCAGGTTAAGAATGACAGTGCCATGGCCTTTTACCCTGCATGGTCTATGATCACCAAGCTTCACAGTACCAAGATCTTCTTCTTTCAATTCTTGAAAGTATTCCCTGTGTGGTGTCATGTGGAAAGATCCTCCACTATCCATAACCCACCCATCTTGAATATCACTGCTATAAACCATCAGCACATCCGAACTCTCATAGCCATCAGAATTCTCATCATTATTAACTTGGTTTCCACTTCCTTTCTTGTATTCAGCCTTTCTTTTCTTCCATTCTGGGCAATCCTTCTTGAAGTGTTTCTCTGATTGACAGACAAAACATTTTCTCCTGAATTTGGACTTAGATCTTGATTGGTGTTTGTTTGTTTTGAAGTTTCCCCTTTGTTCTGATCTCCCTCTAATGTACAGCCCTTCTCCACCTTCTTCTTTCAAGTCATTCTTCTTCTTCAATTCTTTTGAATTCAATGCTGCTATGACTTCATCCATGGAAAGATCATCTCTTCCATATAGCAAGGTGTCAACAAAGTGCTCATACTCAATAGGCAAGGAGGCCAGAAATAGAATTGCCTTATCTTCATCTTCCAAACTCACATCAATATTTTCTAAATCCAAAATTAATCTATTAAACTCATCAGAGTGATCTTCCATTGACTTACCAGGGCTCATTTGGAATGTGTATACCTTCTTCTTGAGGTACAGCCGATTGGCCAATGACTTAGTCATGTATAATGACTCTAATTTGGCCCAAACTGCGGCTGCTGTCTTCTCTTTTGACACCTCCCTCAATACACGATCAGCAAGACACAAGATTATCGCACTATGTGCCTTTTCCAGTGTAATCTTCCATGCTTTGTCTTCCACACCCTCCGGTTTATTAGCTTCACCCTGCAACGCATCTGCAAGCTCTTGATGAACGAGAAGTGCCTTCATCTTCACCCTCCACAGATTAAAATCGTTCCTGCCATCGAATTTATCGATCTCGAACTTCGACGACACCATAATTGCGGAATAATTGATTTGCCCCAAATCTGTAGACGAACTCTCTGATTCGAGCGATTAACCTCGCTCTGATACCAATTGTTGTAAAATCAGAGATCGAAAACAATGAAATTGAAATCAAAACTTGCAAATCTTATTCATCAAGGTATAAAACTAACTGATTACATCAAGAACTCGAGGAAAGAAAAGCTAATCACACACATTGATCCTAACAGCTATATAACCACATGCTTAACGGCTAATAACAAAACAATCAATTACAAACAACTACCACCCTCATACTTTCAGGGTATTTACACTTCCAGCCAAAGAATATAACCGTGTAAAAGAATTACACATAACTCCCTCAAGTATCACCAGTTAGCTAAAACTGACCCAAACTTATAAAATACAGATTTACAAGTATCATTGTGATCAAGACTTCATCACAACATCTTCCAAATCCCAATCTACTTGCAGGTATATATAATATATATGCATGCTCCATTATTCTTATTATGACTCTTTTTCGATCTCACAGTTTATACATAACTCTGTAACGATTTTGCAGAAAGAGAAAGGTATATCGATACATGTGTTCCTCTATATAACGCATCAATTAATGGTGATTGGGAAGCAGCAAATCGCATCCTAAGTCAACGACAAGAATTGGTACGGTTTAGCATCACTGAACATCATGAAACTGCACTTCATATTGCCGCTTCTACCCAAAACACCAAGTTTGTGAAAGAACTGATAAACATAATGAACACGGAGGATGTAGAGCTTCAAAATGGAAATGATAACACCGCCCTTTGTTTGGCAGCAGTCGCAGGGAACAAGGAACTGGTCGAGATTTTGGTGAATAAGAACGAGCGATTATTAACAATCCCAGGTAGTACACGAATGATGCCACTCTACATGGCTGCTTTATCTAGTGACCATGACACCGTGGAATATTTGTACGAAAAATCTACAAAAATGACTGGTGATAACTGGACAGATGAGAATAAAGGTTGGCTTCTATTGAAATGCATAGAGGCTGATCTTTACGGTAAGCATAGATTGGTTCATATATATTCTTCTTGTTTGCTTTGTACTGACCCAGTCTAGTCAGAGCTGGTCACTGACTAGTGGTCAACGTGTTTGTTTGACCAAGAAACACGTACGTCTGACCTAGTCGGTTGGAACTATCTGAAATACTTCTTAATTTTTGCTTAAGGTGTTTCAACGTGATAATTATATTCTTTGTAGACATCGCGGTAAAAATATTGGATGACCTCCCAGAACTTGCACGAACCGAAGGTGTGCTTGGAGTTTTGGCTAGAAAGCCATATGCATTTAATAATAGACACCCAAATTTTCTCTGGAAAACCAAAAGGTCCCGTAAGTATCAATTATATATACATACTTCCTTCGGTGTAAACATATTGTTATAAGTTTGTTACATTTTCTTATAGATATAATTCAACCAACATCTAGATACTATGCATTTATAGGCTATGCATTTATAGGCTTTCACATAAGGTACTTTGTTTTCTCTTAGTTTTTGGAGTACAAGTGAAAGAAAAAGAAAGTGAAGCCATGAAGTTACTTAAGAAAATTTGGCAAGATAATATGAAAATGGGAAAGGATGACATTAATAAATTACTCAGAGGCCCCGCGGACCCGACGAGGAGAGATGGGAAGCGAACATACTCTTCCCGGGTATTATTTGTTGCTGCACACATGGGAAATACCAATTTTTTGATAGAGCTTATTCGTCAATATCCTGATCTCATATGGAAGAAAGATGATAATAACCAAACTATATTTCACATTGCCGTCTCTCATCGTCATGAGAGTATCTACAACATATTGCATGAGATAGGTGCTTTAAAAGACATGATAATTTCTCAAAGGGATCTAGAAGATAATAACATGTTGCATTTAGTTGGAAAGAATGCAGAGAAAAATCTACTTCATCTAGTATCTGGAGACGCTTTTCAAATGCAAAGGGAATTGCTATGGTTCAAGGTAAGTCTCTCACTTTCAACAACTTTTGGACCTATCGGAATTGTTTTTTTAAATACAGCAACAAACATCATAAGTTAAAGGCTTTACGTATTTTTCAATGTTGCTATTAGAGGATACTAATAACTTGGTATTGTAATGTAGGAAGTAGAAGCTATGATCCCCCTTTCTTACAGAGAAAGGAAGAACAAGGCTGGCAAAACACCACGTGATTTATTCACCGAGAATCATAAAATGCTAGTTTCTAGAGGCGAAAAGTGGATGAAAGGAACTGCTAATCAATCCATGGTAGTTGCTGCTCTCATAGCTACCATAGTATTTGCAGTTGCTTTTTCGATTCCTGGTGGGTATGATCAAACAAGTGGTTTTCCTAAGTTTATCGACAAAGAAATATTCATCGCCTTTGTCATATCAGATGCAATCTCTTTAACCTTCTCTTCAGCTTCAATTCTCATATTCTTATCTATCGTAACGTCTCGTTATGATGAACAAGATTTCTTCAAATCATTACCCCAAAAACTTATGATAGGTTTAGCAACACTTTTCCTATCCATAATGACCATGATGATCGCTTTTACGCTCAGCTTCTTTGTGCTTTATCATAATAAGTTGAAATGGGTACCGGTCCTTATTGGTGCGGTGGCTTCTATAACCGTTATGGTATATGTGAGATTACAATATTCTCTTATGGCGGATGTGTATCACTCGATATATGGTTCTGGTTATATCTTTAAACCGAAGAAACGTTTGCTTTACAATCAGAACCCTAGGTTCTAAATGGTGTTCTTGGGTATATTATATATAGTTGTGACTGTAATATATTTCATTTGAATCTGATTTTTGTAGAATCATGTATTGAATCAAGGCTACAATAATACTGTGTCTTAATTTCCTTCGGTTGGTTGATTTAATAAGTTAACTTGTTCATCACTACACAACACATGCCTCTACTAGTTCTAGTATCTTAAGTTTTTTTTGTTTTTCCTGCACGTTTGTTGTTGTATGTAACCAGCTTCCACTCTATCTAACCCATGATCAACTCCAATGTCAGTGACCAATGATCTTTAGCTAGCGCAGTTGGCTAAAGGAAGGTACCCAAAGACATTACAAATAAGAGGTCTTGAGTTAAAGTTTCACTTGTAACAAAAAATAAATAAATGAGAGTTCAATCAAATCTAACGGGTTGTGAGGTGTGCTTCTGTATTATTTTTTTATGTTTACATTTTGTTTTTATATGGTCTCAACTTTAATGTTTAGTGTTGAAAATTTATGATTTAGAATTTAGCCTTTGGACTTTATAATATACATCTACTTTAAGAACAAAACGCGTCAAGGTCTATTTCTATTTTTCTTTTTTGAACAGCAAAGAAGATTACTATATTAATAATACTAGCGAGCAACTAGAACACAAAGAGATACATAGTCCAGCTTACAGTACAACACTATTACAAAACATTTCCTAATCAAGATCTGAGAGCTTGGCTCTGTACTTTAACCACATGAAGCAATTACTTTTAATTTCTTCGCAAACGAACCAGGAGCATACATTTCGACCTTCGAATTCTTTCATGTTGCGTGCCTTCCATATCTCCCAAAGTGTGGCTGCAGCGATTAGGAACATTCCTTTCCTCGATTTTTGCTGGGGATATCGTTGTACAATCTAGACAATAGTCGCTTGATCGACTCATTGGTATGAAACTGAAATTTTGACCAGGCTGAGATAGATCTCCAAATATCAGCAGCATATGGGCATTGGAGCAGCAGGTGATCAACTGACTCCGAGGATGAGGAGCACCAAAGACACATTGGGTTTTCAATTTCAACTCCCCTTTTAGTTAGCTCTACTTTCACGGGGATTCTTTCCATCATCGCTTTCCATGTGAAGATGTGAACTTTCTTAGGTATCCAATTGATCCATTCATAGGATAGGTCACAAACATGTGTACCTGCCTCGATTTGCTTACGGATGAATGAAGTGTGGAACTTTTCATCTGAACAGCCCATCCACGACCATTTATCAAGATTATCTCCAAACTTGTAATTTCTTAGCAACATCAACAGTTGATCGAGCTGATGCATCTGCAGGTGGGAGAGGGATGAGATTGACCAGCTCCATGTTATGGTAAGTGGCTGTCTAGGTGCACCAAGTCGGTCGCTAATAGTGCAGGATTTTGACTGTTCAGCTTCGTACAAGTCAGGAAATTTGTCTTTTAGGGGTCCATAAACCAACCATGAGTCCTGCCAAAATTTAATAGATAACCCGTTTCCAGCAACTGTTTTTATATCATTCCGAAAAGGAATTCCTTCCTTTTCAATTTCAGAGATGGCACTAATAATTTGTTTCCAACATCCCGGGACAGTTTTCTTTAGAGGAACGATACCATGAGATCTGTGAGAAGTATGGATAGAACGGATTACCCGAGCCCACAGATCATTATGGCTAGACTTAAACCTCCAGCCCCATTTGGACAACAAGGCTGAGTTAGCAGCTTTCAGTGATCCTATCCCCATACCCCCCCCCCACTTGTTTTGGAGCGAGTATATTATCCCAAGCCACCCAAGGGATTTTCCGGTGATCCTCCGACTGCCCCCCAAAAGAAATATCTCCGGATCTTTTCGAGACTATTGATTAAACCAACCGGGGCTTTAAACAATGAAAGATAGTAGGACGGTAGACTCCCAAGAACAGACTTAATCAGGGTGGCCTTGCCACCACTCGAGAGGGTCTTTTCTTTCCATTTCGAGAGCCTAGATTTCAACCTATCAACGATGGGCTGCCAGTTCTTCTCCAGCCGCATGTTTGACCCAATTGGAAGCCCCAAATGAATGAAAGGAAGACGTTCAGGTTTACAATTTAACTTGGCAGCCATTGACATCAGTTGTTGCGTGTAGACCCCGACTCCATAAAGTCGACTTTTCTCAAAATTGACATGAAGTCCAGAAGCTAGATGAAAGCACCTAAGCATACGGGAGAGAAGGTAGGCATTTGAGGAGGACCATTCACCAATAAAAATAACATCGTCTACATATAGGAGGTGAGAAATACATGGTCCAGAATTAGGTAACTGAATTCCTTTGAACAATCCAACATTTACAGCTTTCTGAGTGGCAACATGGAGGGCTTCTATCCCTATAATGAAAAGAAGAGAGGAAAGGGGATCGCCTTGTTTCACGCCACGAAATACTTGAAATTCATTTGTAGGACACCCGTTTATTAGAATGGATACCCTAGATGAGGATAGGCATCCTTCAATCCAGGATCTCCAACGGGGGGGGGGGGGGGAACCCATCCGGTGGCTCTTGATACGAATATACTTTCTTTTTTCCTCTTTTATTTAGTTTCACTAGTTTCCATCTGAAAACAAACATGAGGAATAGGGCTGTACTTACAAGAATTGTGAAATTTATGTAGAAAAATGAGATTGAATCAACCTAAACTAATCAACTCAAAACACTTATGAATCGAATGAATCAAGCCATTGAAACTGAAATTGAACAAGAACGAATGAGTTTACACATGAACGGAAAACGAATTACAAAACAGATTGAGCTAATTTTATCCTGATGATCGAACCCTATTTATAGACTAACGGTAATTAAAGAGAAAGCTAACGGCCAACTAATCCTCTCGTAATCTTGCCAACTACCACCCTTGGACAATAAGGAATTATCATAACTAGTCCCTCCGGTGTATTTAATCACTTATGAGAAGATACCCTTTAACCCGCTCAACAACCAGAGTTCGAGTCTCAGTCAGAACATCTCTTTATCAATAACTCATTAACCATTTATTTAACAATTCTCCACCTTGGTTAATAACACAGCTTGATCCAACAAAGGACATTGAGATCTGATCAATCACTCGATTATGACCCATTAACATCAAATAGTAGAGGTCCAATGGACTTACATATTCTAATGTGGATCACACCCGAATTCAAGATCAACCCAACTGACCCATTTATTGACATGAAACACCAATAAGTTATCTAATTCCCAAAGTCTCCAAACAAGTCAAGAACTTTGAACTTGGTAGGGACTTGGTGAACACATCTGCCCCATTTTCATTTGTAGAAACATATTGCACCTCAATTTCCTTAGAATTTACTACTTCTCTAATGAAGTGCAACTTGACCCTGATGTGTTTAGTTCTATCATGAAAAACTGAATTCTTTGACAACTGAATTGCACCCATGTTGTCACATTTGACAACTGTTTTATCAGAATTCAAACCTAGCTCCAGAGTAAATCTTTTTAGCCATAAAGCCTCCTTGATTGCCTCTACCAGTGCTATATACTCAGCTTCTGTACTGTTGAGTGCAACCATATTTTGCAGGCTTGCTCTCCAGCTAATGCAGTTCCCTAAAACCAGAAAACCATAGCCAGTTATGGACCTTCCCTTGTCCATATATTTAGCATAATCAGAGTCAACATAACCATGCACTACCTCTGCTTCCTTATGCTCTCTAAAAACTAATCCTTTATCCTGAGTTCCAGCAAGATACCTAAGCAACCATTTGACAGCATCCCAGTGTTTCTTCCCTGGCTTTGCCAAGTATCTGCTTACAATGCTAACCCCATAGCTAATGTCAGGTCTTGTACAAACCATCAAGTACATCAGTGAACCCACTGCATTTGAATAAGGAACCTTGCTCATGTGAACTTACTCTTCCTTAGACTTAGGACAATCATCTAAAGACAATTTAAAATGAGGGGCAAAAGGGGTATTAACTGGTTTACACCCCAACATACCATGCATACTGCTCTAAAAAATTCCTTACATATCCTCCTTGAGTAAGATAGAGCTCCCTTTTGTTCCTGTCTCTTCTGATTTCCATTCCTAAAATCTTCTTGGCAGGTCCAAGCTCCTTCATTTCAAATTTCTTCATCAACATATCCTTTGTTTCCTGTATAACCTTCAAAGACTCACAAGCAACCAGCATATCATCCACATACAATAATAGATAAATGAATTTATGCTTATCATATTCCTTCATATAAACACAGGGGTCATACTCACTCCTCCTAAACCCATTTGAGATCATGTGATCATCAAATTTCTTATACCATTGCCTAGGGGACTGTTTAAGGCCATACAAGGATTTCTTTAGCAAACATACCTGTCCTTCTTTGCCTCTCTCAACAAATCCCTTAGGTTGTTCTATATAGATTTCCTCCTCTAAGTCACCATGTAAAAAAGCAGTTTTCACATCAAGCTGCTCTAACTCTAAATCCATAGAAGCAGTTATAGATAGCATGATTCTGATAGATGAGTGCTTAACTACTGGAGAAAACACCTCATGGAAATCTATACCAGGTTTCTGTCTAAACCCTTTGGCTACTAACCTAGCTTGATTCTGATAGATGAGACCTACATCCATGGGGACAATTGGGGGTTTTCTTTTCTTGAGTGATACAAATTACAAGTCCAAGAGATCATATATATATAAGCTAGCTAATTACGTTTCATCCTTGATAACTTACTAAACAAGATAAACAAGTGGCTAATCCCCTCCCCTTCGGACATACTAATCGCAACAGCCCTTAAGTAGGTCGAAGGCAACATCACGCCAACACTAACATCTGTCCTTCCTACAATCAGTCTCCGTCAGCATACTATATCATTCTTTTCAGTTGCACATGCCATTCCTACAAACAAGTTTTCACCCAACGTGACCCTTCATCCCCCCCCTCCCCCCCCCCCACACACACACACATATATATATATATATAAGTAGGCATCCAGGGAGGCACAAATGGAGAGCTTGATGTTGGTGAGTTCTTGTTCTATGGCAGCAGCCCAAGAATCCTTGTTGTCCACGCGAACCCAAGCTTCAAGGGCTGTTGATGCTGGGGCCAGAACACAAACAAGGAGTTCGTCAGACAGGGTGCCATAGATCCATTTTAGGATAAGCTTAAGGTGTTGAGTGTTTTAAAGCTCTGGTTGGTATCCTATTTAGGATGGAGAAAGCATGCTTCACTGCTTCTCCCCACATTGTCTCTGGCATCTTCATAGTTTTTAGCAAGGATCTTATCATCCCCATAATAGTCCTATTTCTCATTTCCACCATACCATTTTGCTATGACGTGTGAGGAGCAGTAATCTGTCTCTTGATGTCTGCTTCTTGAAAAAACTGAACAAACAATTGTGAATTGAATTCTCCACTCCTATCAGTCCTCAACATCTTCACCACACTAAGACTTTCTTTTTCTACCTGAGCCTTATATACCTTAAAGTATTTCAAAGCTTCATCTTTTGTTATCTGAAAGTACACCCACATGTATCTACTGTAGTTATCTACAACTAATAGAAAATAACAGTTACCTCCCATGGACTTAGGGGTGATTGGGCCACATAAATCGGCATGCACCAACTCCAATGGGTTTGAGGCTCTCCATTGTGCTATGTCAGAAAATTTCTTCCTCAATATGTACCTTTCACATATCTGCTTTGGATGCATTATGCTTGACATTTCATCAACTAGGTTCTGCCATCCCATCATCTCTAGCACCTGGAAATTTGCATGGCCCAGCCTTGCATGCCAAACCCAAGACTCCTCTTCTAAACATGCTTTCAAACATACTGGTTTAGCAAGTTCTAATAGTATCTTATACAATATGTTAGAGGATCAAGACCTCGAGTTTGCTCTGATACCAATCTGTTGGTAACAGAATTGAATGTGTCGAATGCTTAGTATTATTAACAATCAAACGTAGTCGAATGATTAGAAGTTCAACAAAAGCAAATTACAAAGCAATTTCGGCTGATTATGGAAAGGAAATTAAGCTACTTTAAATACTAGAAGAACGTACTTCAACTGAAAATCCAGAAAAATCTACAACTATCCCTAAGAACCAGGTCCAACATGACTAAGCCCTCTTGACCCACATGCACATGTCCAAATGGTCACTAACTAGGTCAAAATACACCTGAGTAGGTCCCACATCATCCTTCACTGTGAGTGTAAAAACAAAATATACTAATTAACTTATATCTAAATTTTGACAACAAATCTAGTTTAGTTGGGTTCATTTAAGTATATACCTGATGAGTCTAATGATTCACAGGAAAAAGGCATGGACATCGTTAAAATTGCATTTGAAGACATAAAATATGCCACAGACAATTTCAGTCATAAGAATTACATTGGAGAGGGAGGATTTGGGAAGGTATTCAAAGGATACCTTCGACATGCTACTGGACAAAAAATCATTGCCGCAAAGCTGTTTGATAGGGAGTGTGGTCAAGGTGACACTAAATTTTATCAAGAGCTAGAAATTCTTTTCAAGTTTAAACACAGGAATGTCATTGGTTTAGAAGGCTATTGTGACGAAATGGATGAAAAAATCATTGTTTACGAGTATCCGTCTAAGGGAAGTCTTTATGACTGGTTAAAGAACATTGATCTTACATGGATGAAACGGCTTGAGATATGCATTGATGTTGCGACTGGGTTGGATTTTCTTCATGGAGATGTTTCAATTAGACAAGAGGGGGTAATACATAGGAATATCACAAGTGGTAACATTCTAATAAGTGAGGATTGGAAAGCAAAAATTACTGACTTTGGGCTTTCTTTGATAAGTCCAAATAATCAGGAAATCGACTCTGTCAAGATGGAGACTGTTACAGGAACTGAATGCTACATTGACCCAACATACAGGGAAACGGGTATAATAAACAAAGCTTCTGATATATATTCCTTTGGTGTGGTTTTATTCGAGATTTTATGTGGGAGATCTGCGTATGAAACTAGTGGCTACATAAATAACCAACAATATCTTGGTCCTCTGGCTAAAAACTACTACGAACAGAACAAACTTGATGAGTTGGTGTTTGAGGATATAAAGGAACAAATTGCACCACAATCATTGTCTATATATGCAACGATTGCCTATAAGTGCCTACATGATGATCGACATCAGCGACCAACAGCAAGTGAGGTGGTAGCACAGCTTAATGAAGCCTAGGACTTCCATGTAAGTTGCATTATTTTACATCGAACTAGATTATATTTCTCTAATGTTAGAATGCAAATGGAGAGTTTAAATATACTTTAACTTGCTTAAATTAATATAAAGGTCGATTCTGAAATGTGGGAGTCGAGACTGCCAAGTGACTACAAAGAAATAATCCAACAGTCAGGAACCCCTGAGATCTTTAATACCAAAAAGAAAAAGGATCTCTACGACATGTTATATGAAGGAATTCTCATTCAAAGAGGCAAAGTGGTAAATTACTCCTCTTAATTATCTCACTTGTTTTGTTTAACTTTTTAAAAATTTGAATTTTTTATTTCAAGTCTTACATCAAATTAGATGTCACTTCACTACATAATTTATTTCTTTAAAAAAATGATCTCATAAATCTTCCAATAATTAAACAGTGTTAAACTAAACTTCTGCCTTCTAGCTAGTTCATGTCCTTCATTTGTCTCCTTCCTTCCATTTTTGTCGTGGAAATTTCTAAAAAAGTTTTCTAAGAAAATGGAAACACTTTTTTCTACTTTTTTTATTTGAAACTAGAAAACTATATTTTATTGTTTTCTAGTTTTCTAATATGGAAAATAAAATTTTCATCTTTTAATTTTGAACGCGTTTTCAAAAAATCTCATGTGTTTACTAGAGATGGAAAATCTCTTCAATTTTCTAAAAATTAGACATTAAAAATAAGAAAACATCTTTTACAACTAAACGCGCACTAAATTTCTCCTTTTTTTTCTATACAATCATTATTTTGTTGTTTGAAAAAAAAATATATTAAATATCAAAACCGTTTTGGTCTTTAGGTTTTTGACATTTTGATTCAGTTATTTATGTTATTTGTTCTATATTATGGAGGGCCTTCACCTCTGGAACTAAATGTGTTTCTCTTTTGTCTTTTGTGTAATAGTGGTTTTCGTTAGATAGCAATAACAATAGAAATGAGATGATATCAGCAACATTGTTTACATACAAAAACCAGAGTTCGCTAAAGTGGAGACAAAATAGGAAATCAAGGTTCAGTAATCTCTCTCTCTTTCTCTCTAAATGAAAAGTTGATAACAACTATTATGTCAAAGAAAACAAACAATTGAGGAGGGTTCAAATCTTTGCGCATTACTCCACCCGAACCTCCTAACCGACTTGCTAGAGTTGGTCACCTAGCCTACTCGTTAAGTGTCATGAATTAATCTCTTCAACATAAAATCATCACATTTACACCTTACAGGAATTGGTCCTTTAATCTTTTGATTTGAATGTTATCATTTTACCACCAAGCTCTCCTCTTGGGACATGGAGATGTATTTTTGACATTATTTCTTTGTAATTATCCTTTTCTACCATGCATGTAGCTATCCTTAGGAGGTTTTTTCTAAAGCAAAACACTTCATTTAAAAGATAATATCTTATAACATGTTCAGGTTTCACAAAGTTCCATTGATGATGGATGCTTCAGATCTAAAGATCCAAGTCAAGATAAAAGCTCAATTTTTAACTCCAAGTGTCATTTATGGGGTTTATCTAGTCTTCAAATCTGCTGAGCTAGACAAAATTTCAAGTAAAGCCAAGTATGTTAACTTGAAGTACCAAATGGAGAACAAAACCTTACATGCATATTTCGCAACATCAAGAAAGGATAACTGGATGATGATTGAACTGTACCGATTCTTGAATGACAAAGCTGATGGTGATTTTGAGGTTTTACTAGAGAGTTTTTCAAGATTTTATTGCAGAAGTGCTCCCATCTATGTTGAAGGCATCGAGTTTCGAGCCATTGGCAATGTATGTTAATTACATTAAGTAGAATTATCATTTAGTTCTTAATATTGATCTGTTTATTTTTTAACTCTATCTTTATAACATGGTCTTAAATCTTTATAAAGGCGACCCATGAAGCAATTGAGAAATTAAAGGATGTCCAGCAAATCATGAGTTCAAACTCAAACATGGGTCAAATGCAACAATTTCCAGCTGACAATGATGAAATATCTGAGTTATCAAATAAATCCATTGAGGGTGAAAAGGTCCGTTTTCTATCTCTAACAAACTTTATGTCATCTGGTAAATAAATTATTATTTGTGGTTTTGGTTATAAATGCGTTGAACTCTTTGATGGATAGTTGTTCCACCCTAGTGAAATGAACCAAAAGAAACACCATATGCTTTCTGCAAAGGAGGCTATCTATAACTCTACTAATCCGAAGCTTTTTAAATTGAAACCTTCAGAACAGACCAGGTTTGTGCTTTCAACTATACACTTCTTTCTACATTTCACACTTATACCTGTTTATACAATGTGTTTTGCTATATGTTTACTTAATGATAAGCTAGATTTGATATAAATTTGTATTCATTTTCTTTTGTCATACACTCATACAAAAGACAAAGGTACATAAATAGAGGAATGTGAAGTGTCACCTCTCAAATGCGGTGAAGTATGTAATCACATAACATTTTGTACATGCAGATTTCGAGAGGTTATAGAGGTTCTTTCACAACACGTATTTCATATTAAGTGCAAGATTGAACGGGAAACATTGTCTGAAAATACAGATTATAGGTGTTACCTAAGATTCAAGCTTTCAGAAAAATGTCACGGCCTGCAGGGTCCTGTGAAAGTACGAGGTCCACTCAATCGAAGCAACAAAGTAATTGAAACTATTTATTTTAGATCCCCAAACTCATGGAATATTCATGATTTCAACCAGGTCGCAAGACAAAGGGAAGATGGATGGATGGAGGTTAAGGTGTGGAAATTTAACTCAAAGGATAATTATCGTACTCATGTGAATTTGAAACTTATAAGTTATGAAGGAACAATGTCCGGTCTTATTGTAAGTGGTCTTGAGTTTCGGCCAATGTAATCATAAGATTATCATACCCTTCCGGCCGCATTGAGTTTCAGCAACATGTACTCTGTAGTGTTAAGATAGTTAAATTCGATCAACTCATGGTTGCTATTAATATAATTGCATGCAATATCACAAAATTATGGTTCATCAAGAACAAAGGACATGATGAGAAATACAGGAAAAAAAAACTCATATATCGATTCAGTGTTTCTCCAAAAATTTAAACAGAAATCTTGTAGAAACCGGAGTCGGTGAGCCAAGCCAAACCCCGATGGCACAGCGGAAGCGGATCGGTGACTTTGTGAGCTTCGTCTTTGTAGAACAAATATGAACACCCGGAAGAACATTACGGACCGGATCTTCTACTTGGGTGTTTGAGATGTGATGATGATGATGAGGATAAAATAGAAGTAGTGATAAACAAGATGAAGATAAGTGAAATCATATATGGAGTCGAATGATTACATGTTTACCTATCCCACACATGCTATAGGTTCATGAACAAGAGTTCATGAACCCACACAACTTCAAAGAAACATGACTAAGCTCTCTCACTCAAGCATACATACATACTTAGTCTTTCACATGAGAAAGACTATATATACTAACCTAACAATGGCAAACTAGTAAATAACCAACAACTAGTAACTAGTGACAAATACATAATGTTACAATAAATAATAAAGTCACTTTGCCATGTCGTCGGTTAATGAGAGTCTCGAGTCATGAACTTCACCGCATGTTGTGCAAACGGTCAAACGGTAAGTGGTACGTTGAGTTTCATCACACCAAATCTCGAACTCGTCGGTCTCGAGAATTCCCAACAATCTCCCCCTATTTGGTTGATGAACAAACGGATAAACAACTCAACTCTTGTGACAATCGGTTCTCTTGTATTCTTGCAACTTGACTTCAAGAAAATCTTCATACGGTTTCAAGTCTTTCATTTAACCATTCTCCTTTGTGAAGCTCCCCCTAAGATAAAGAATTGTTCTTCTTCTAGCCCCAAAGCAATAAAAGGCCCGTTAGGGTGTTTACCACAAATAACATGCACACTATGTTTAAGGATGCCAACATCATCCTAAGTGTAGTTAAAGGTAAACAAGATAAAGGATCAAGGATAAGTTTGAGATTCAATTCCATAATTCAACCGTCTTGTGAATACCAAACCGATGCTTCACTTCAAAGATAGTACCACTTCAAATAAATTACCTCAACAAGTCATAAGCTTCTAACTTTGCCTTTGTTTTTACCATATCAACGATGGCTCAAGGACTCTTCGAGAATTAGAACTTAATCCAATAATCGCCAACAAATTCTTCAATGTAGAAAAACTTTCAAACTAGCATATTTTCTTCAATTTAGAACCGGCTTCTAAACACGTCTGCTTATAACGAAGCAAGTATCAAAAAGAAAATTAAGTTTGATTCTACAAGTGTACCTTGGTTGTACACCAATTTGTTGCGTTGGACTTAACGGCTTAACCACGTTAGACTTGTAGTAATTTTCTTCAATTTAACAGTAGCTTTACTGTTAATTTTCTGCCCAATTTGTCTTGTTTACGTAGCCCAATCCTGAAGTATACATTTTGGCCCAAAACAAAACATATAAATCAGTAGCCCAGCAAGTTAATGACAAGCAGGCCCAATTCGAAGTTGTAACAGGCCCAGCTCGATAACCATTTAACCTGCTAATTAAAAATTGCTCCTTTTGTGCCCTAGACACAACAGAGAGAAGCGACAGCAGCCCCCCTCACCGGCGGCCACCGGAGCAGTTTTCCGGCGGACTGAAGACAAGCAGCAGCTAACAAGGTTCAAGCTTCAACACCAACCCAATTCTGGTTCGGATTGTAGAGTTCCGGATTAAGTTGGGGAGTTCCGGAGTAAGTTCGGAGTTCCGGACTAATCACTTGAAGCAAACTCGGTGAACAGAAGTGGAACCAGCGACCAAGGGTGTTCCTCCGGACAAATTCGAGTTACTCCGGAACTGAGTTTGAGTTCCCTCGGAACTCTGCAGTTACTCCGGAACATTAGTTTCCCTTGGAGACAGATTACTCCGGAAGTTTGAGTTCCCACGGAACAATCTCATTTCCTTCGGAACATTTAAGTTAGCGCGGAACACATCAGGTTACTTCGGAAGGTTGTCTCGGAGCATTTTATTTCCATCGGAAGTGACGAGTTCCCTCGGAACTTTGAAGTTCCCTCGGAACATCGAGAGATGGAAGGCTATCTCGGAACTATTAGTTCCTCCGGATCAAGTCTTCACGGAGAGCTCAGTTGATTTCTCTCAAAGCCGTGATTCAACCGGTACATGATAATCACCCGGAACACGATTTTCCGGTGGACTAGACTTTACCTGGATTATCATGTATAACCAGAGCAAAATAGATGTGTTTTTCCTGTTGAAAATAGTTTTGCCGGAAGTGCCGTAGGGAAGAAAGCGACGTGTGTTTGATGGAGACTAGTGACTGAAGCTTGCAGAGAAAGAAAATAGAATTACTTTTCTTTTCTTCACAGGTCACAACAAGAATATAGTCAACCAATTTGTTTCTTGTTTCATTCCCATATACGACAAAAACAAAACATGGAACATGTTCCATTTAATTTTCAACCCATAGAAATATTAACTACATCAATATGGAGAAACCCAGATGATGATAACCCGCAAACACCGTCATCTCGTCATTAATCTTGACCGAAACTCGAATCACGAACTCACTGATAAAACCCGGATGTCAACATGTTGAAATAACCCTTTTTCTTTCAGATAAGAACCCGTAAAAATCTGTATTTCGAGCTGCAGTCTCGTAGAATTTTTAATTCTTCATCACTTGTTAATAAAAATTAACATAAACACATAACAATAATCAAAAAAAAATCTGTCAAATTGATTAAAGAGGTTGAGTGTTTGGTGATGAGAGAGAAAAGTAGGGTGGTTGACAAAAGATGAAATAGGGTAGCAACTTTAACCAAAGTCAGTAAAGTGGTATGGCTACAACACTTTTCACTATTCCACCTATGGGTTTTAATTTTGTTTTCCAATTAAATCAATCAAATAAATGACTAATCTAGCAATCTTCAAGCATGAAGATCTGGGAAAACATGAACTTGGGATGAGTTTGAAGAAACTCAAGAACTCATATTTTATATGTGTGACAATTTCAACACAAAACCCAAAGTTCAAAAATAAAAACATCTCTATTTGTTACAAAAACAAGCACGATAACACAAAGTTGAAGAAACCAACCGATTTGTTGCGTTTTCTTCGACCATGGCTCTGATGCCAATTGTAGAAACCGGGGTCGGTGAGCCAAGCCAAACCCCGATGGCACAGCGGAAGCGGATCGGTGACTTTGTGAGCTTCGTCTTTGTAGAACAAATATGAACACCCGGAAGAACATTACGGACCGGATCTTCTACTTGGGTGTTTGAGATGTGATGATGATGATGAGGATAAAATAGAAGTAGTGATAAACAAGATGAAGATAAGTGAAATCATATATGGAGTCGAATGATTACATGTTTACCTATCCCACACATGCTATAGGTTCATGAACAAGAGTTCATGAACCCACACAACTTCAAAGAAACATGACTAAGCTCTCTCACTCAAGCATACATACATACTTAGTCTTTCACATGAGAAAGACTATATATACTAACCTAACAATGGCAAACTAGTAAATAACCAACAACTAGTAACTAGTGACAAATACATAATGTTACAATAAATAATAAAGTCACTTTGCCATGTCGTCGGTTAATGAGAGTCTCGAGTCATGAACTTCACCGCATGTTGTGCAAACGGTCAAACGGTAAGTGGTACGTTGAGTTTCATCATACCAAATCTCGAACTCGTCGGTCTCGAGAATTCCCAACAAATCTGAAATTTATCCAAAAAACCAAAAGGGTTTTTATCTAATCATGAATAGATCTTTAAAAAGAACTTGTATAAGGATTATTTCTCAACCTGATATATGAACATTTTGTTCTAGGTGTTTAACATTGTAATAAATCTGGTTAATAATTATGTGGTGAAACAACATATAAATACTCAAAAATTTTCAAAGGTAAGCATGACAACTTCTGCCATGGTTATGGTTTATTCCTAAGGTCAAGTGGATGAAAGACATTTCAAGGGAGACTAATAGCTCAAGAATCTTCTCCAAAAGAGGTAAGCATGGCCTTCCTAAACACAATGACAAAAGTAGTTAGGTCCTTAAGACTAATGAACCTAATATTTGGAACTGGTAGTTAGGATATAGTCTCATCTAAAATGACTGATGCAGTTCTTGTGCAAGTGGAATCAATAGATGTGCATCGTTTAATTGGCACAATTATACATATCATGAAGCAAGAGGTGGAGTATATTTATAGTTTATACCTGATATGTTATTAGTGTATACTTCTTTTTAATTATCCTCCCATGAAATGCCTATATATGGTGGAAAGATCAGATATCCTATCAGGAGTCATAGGTGCTTGAGCTAAGCTATACTGCGCGCAAGAGCTATTTTACTCCAAGAATCTCAAACTATATAGATAAAGCCTAAGTTTAGTATCTTTTTTTTTTACCTTCAAACTCCAATTCATGGCATTTCACCTCTCATATCTCACATGTAAAACTGTTAGCTTTAAACTTCTATAACTATAAATATAAATCTGAAAGAAAGTTAGTATAATTATATATGATCTCTCATTTGATTATTAAAACAATCAACTTTGTTTTATCTAGTAAGTTTGAAGACATGCACCAAAATTAATCTCGCCAATATCTCGTAATGGTTGCTAATTGGCACATAGGTGAATTCGGATCCAAAAACATTATCATTGTGCGCATTATTGGACAACCTAGAATACAAAATGTTGCATTTGGTGATCAAGGCCGGGACAGGTACCTATTTTCTGTTTGTAATAACATTTTAAAACCTATTAAGTTCACCTGAATTGTGTGTCGAAACTCCATGACAGCTTCTGCCATGGTATGCGCAGCTTGTTCATGCTTCCAAAGTGATTTTGTTGCTGAAATATGATCTGTGAATGATATGCAGCTCTCCTAGAAATTTGAGCAGCTGCAGTTGTGCAGGTTTTACATCCTTCAAGCAAATCTGCGCTTCAAAATAGAACAAAACCAAAGAAAATTCACATTACAACTTTGTTTAGATCACCAAAAGCATGTCATCCAATGTTATAAGCCAAACGGATCTGCCTATTAGCACTAAGAGAACTTCAGATTCCTACATTTCTAAAAACGTCAAATGTATCCCAATCTGTCAAACCTGCATTATAATTTGTTTACAACACGATTACAACCCGTCACCCTCGTGCACCTTTAAAAAAAAGGTGGATGATAGCATGATGCAAAAATTAAGATGATAACTAATACTTGAAGTGAAGAGACATAAAAAAATGCTTAGACTGTAGTTGAGACTTTTAATTGTTAATTGTTTGTATATACAATATTTTCCTTTAAAAAATGGTATTATACTATTATGACATGTGACAAGCTGAAAAATTAGGTTTGTGGTCCATCCCACGTGGGCAAACCATGGTTTTAGAATTTAGGCGATAGTTGAGTACCTGACCAACCAACTGTCTCCTTATAAAAACATAAAAAGAGTTGAATAAACCATCAACCTCCCATATTTTGGGCAAAAATTGCCAATTGTCCACACGGAAACACAAAGAAAAAAAAAAGAAAGATGGTGCTAACAACCACCTGCTGCCTCAATCCTCGGCCACCTACCGCCCCTCCCGCCGCCACTCAACCACCATCATCCGCTAGGTAAGTCAACTTAACCACCGCCAAACCACCACCGTCACTCGCCTTTGATCTAATCATTTGTTTTTGACATGTTTTTTTGTTGTTGTTGTGATCATGTAGACCAAAGATGGAGATCTCTTGGAGGAAGCAATGTGTAGTTGGGATGGCCTGTGTGATAATTGGTCTACAAACGGAGGGCGTAGTGGGAAATAACCATGACCTCGCGATTGCCATCGAGCCGAAAGCCGCTATAGAGTCAAAGGTGAAAGGAAAAAGTGGAGTAACAAAAGAATATGCCCGACATGGGAATTGAATTCATTGGAGACAGTCGTACTGTACCAGAAGATCTGCCACGACCGTCATCCAAGCGCCGTTGGGAGGCGGTTGGTGATCGTTTGAGAGATGATCGGCCACATATATCTTCAACCACAATTACCACCACCGCTCGTGGTGGTTGTTTCACTTTGTAGATACTTGATCACTTAATTAAGGCCGTAAATATCATACTAAGATACTTGTTTATATCAAATACTTAGAAGATTAGAACATTATTCGACACGTTCTTAATGATAAAAATGTTAGAAATTCAATAACGATTCTCAATAATGTTAGATCAATTATAGCATAGGACAGAACATCGGAAGATAACTACTACAGAAAATAGAAACAAATATGAAAAGTAAACTCTCACGTAGAACTGATCATGAACATCAGCAGGATCAGATCCTCCAAAACAAATAAACACAGAAACAAAAACGAAAGGAACCGGGCTTGTGTTTGACACAATTCACTTGGACAGATCGTCTGTTCCCAGGGTACACCGGTTCAAAACAATGTATACTGCCGGACGAGATACTTGCCTGAAACGAGGTCGGAATGAAGCAGCACAACGAGACGAGAACAACAGCGACAGAGAGATATGCGCGTATGCATTTTTCTGTATGTTCTTTTGCTCTAAACCTGTGTATTTATAGACGCAAACTAGGAACATTAACCAGTAATGAATGATCGATTTTAGGGGCGGACCTACAACTTTCCGCTAAACATTACCTCTGAAATAAATTCCTGGATCCGCCACTGGTCGATTTATGAAATTCCTGGATCCGTCACTGGTCGATTTATGTTTATTAACCAGTAATAATGAATGATCAGGTTTGGAAAGCAAAAGGTTTTCGGTTTTAGTAAGCCAATTTTGACCCGACTCCATTTTTCGCACCCCCCCCCCCCCTGCGCGAGGGTATAAGCCAGAGTAAAACATGGCATATGAGTTATCAAAGGCTTTGAGGTTTATCCTTATAAACAAATTCAACTTTTGTTCTCACACCAATGTAGGACAAGTTGAACCCCATTTTCCAAACTTGAACCAAATGTCTTTTGAGATAAAGATCTCATTCACACACTTTTCCAACAAAAAATTTGAATTTTTTTCCTTCTTTATTGATTAAAAATGCAAAAAAGTGTTTAATGTTAATGTTATGAACTCAACAAATCATACGTCATGACGTGTGCAACGTTATAAACATGTATTTTATAAAGTGTTTATGTTGTTACGCATACGTTTATTTTATTGGATACCTTTAGTGTCAATATAACAATATCACTTATGACAAATCTGATGCGAAAGTGGCCCAAACCAACCAGCTTAAGTGGCCCGGTCAAATCAAAGTTCAAGGCCGAACGACTGGCTATGATTTTAGGAAACGACACGTAAAACAAACCAGATTAAAATTTAAGGCCGGACGACTAGTTATGATTTCAAAAAACGACACACCAAACCAACCAGATTAAGTGGCCCGGTCAAATCATATGGTTTTATTGGTTTAGGTTTTAGATTTAAATGGGTTGTATGTATATATAGGTTGGGTTAATATATCTACACGTGACAAGGGTTGGAGACTTTTGATTATTTGACCATCCTGCAACCAATAGACGTAGGTAACTGAACCGATTTGGGAATCGAAACCGGTTTTTATAGAGGAACCGAACCGGTTTACAAACCGGGTTGTGGACAAAACGATTAGGCTCAAGCCCAAAGTTTCGTTACGATTTGTGTTTTTGTTTGCAAGAACCGGGTTATGCTGGAAACCGGTTTGTTAAGTTCGGGCTTTTACCCCCTTTTCATTCTCTCTATAGATATATTCTTGAATTTACCCCTTAATTGTACGTAACAAATTTTTGAAAAAAGATAATCCCCTTGGAAGTCTAAGGTCCTGTCAATGGGAAGCAGACTAAGGGGTTGTTTGATAACCTCTTACTGGGTCCAGTAAGAGCTGACCCATGACCCGGTAAGTGGTCCGCTCGTTTGATATCGTGAAAGCCAAACTCTGACCAGGTCAGAGACCCCTGACCGAATCCTTCATTTTAGAATCCCTGACTGAGTCCCTCGTTTCTCTTCAACCGTATCTAACCCTAAACATGCTTTTCTTTTTTTCTATACAGCTTTAGCTCTGTGAGTGACTTGTGAGAGAGAAAAACACATTTATTATTATATTTTCTTTTTAGTTGTTGTACCTTTCGCAAAGGACAAAAGATTGCAAATTTTCATTGCTTTTTCTTTTAATGTAAATATTAATAATAATAATAATAATAATAATAATAATAATAATAATATATAATTATTATTTCACTCATTCGACTTGGTAACTGTTATTATAAAGAACAAGTTTTAAACAATCAATTTTCAGTCAGCTCTTACTCAGTCAGCAACTATCAAACAACCAAGTTTCAGGTGGAGCTTCTTACTCAGTCACTCTCTTACTCAACCAGCTCTAACTCAGTCAGCTCTTACCCAATCAACAACTATCAAACAGCCCCTAACTCTGATAAACTTGGTTTTATCTACCCCTCCCATATTACTTCTCTTTGTATCGTGCTTCAGAGACAAGACCATTCAAGAATTGAAACAAGTAAGATGGTCTTTTGGAATCTTTGACGGGAAGAAGATTTGTTGGGTCACTTGGTCTAAACTCTAAAGTATTGCTCCCGAAAGAGAAAGGTGGGCTGGGAATTGTTTCTAGGTGAAAAATATGAGTCTTTGGTGCATTTTAGATACACGATATTGCATATTAAATCCGTACTATATACATTGATATGCTTATAAAATATACCACTTTGGTCAATTTGATATTCAATATGTTATGAAGAAAATAAGCTTAAACCATTACTATTGAGTTAAATGCTCGGACAAAAAGTCAAACAACATAACTATTTGAAGTGAATGAAAACATTCAATGAAAAAAAATACATATTGTTTTGTTGTTTTTTCAGGGTAGGCGGTATACATGTCTAATCCCTTCGGCATGGATGATGTCGAACTCGGCATGTATACCCCCCAATTCGGCATACCCTTTGCGGCATCCTTCCTCCTAAATTTCGGCATATTTATGCCGATGAATACCCCTCGCGGCATACCCCCCATGTGTGTGTGATGATGGTCCCACTTTACAAAACTATCCAACTTTACCGAGAATTATGCTTAGGCAACCATACCCACCACCAAAACATACATTCTATATCATTCTTCTCTCTCCTGTTGGCATCACCTGATTGGTCAGGTTTATGTTTCAAATTTAGGCCTTAGGCATGCATACCCCCCACCCTCAAGAAGTTGCAAAAGAATTGAGTTGTTAAGTCAACTTAACTATTTATCATTTCGTTTAGGTTCTGCTCGTGAGATGCAAGAAGAAAACATGAATACAAAACCGATTTCTTCAAATCTAAGACAATCATCAGCTTATGCAACCAACTGGTAAAAGTGTAAAACCTACGTAAAATGTTTGTTTTGTTTAAGAGGATATCAAATTCGGATTGAACAGCAGTGTACATACCTAATCCTAGCAGAAAAACCCCTAATTTACTCATAATAATTATAATCCAGTAACAATTCAAGTTCATGAGAGAAAAACAGGCTTACATGTATTCTTCCCGGATTGCACTCCGCTTGTTGATTTTGATTTATCTACAATGATGTTGCAGAAGGAAGTTTTTGAGATCGATTTTGAGGTGAAAACTGACCTGTGTGTGGGGATGAAAATCGCCGGAGAGCCAAAGGGAAAAAATGATCATAAGTTTTTTAAACCCAATATGGCTAAGAAATCTAAGTCTAAATTAAGAGGAAATGTTTCATATGTGGGTCTGAGAAACATTTGAGAAGGGAATGTCCTGAGAGGGATAAGAAGAAAAGAAATGAGGGAAGTTATAGAGGATCAAGTTCTAAGGGATATGATGTCACACCCCCAATTAACCACTAACGGAGTTTATACCGTTAAGGGGTGCGAGCAAACCAGGACCACAACCATTAGTTACAAATACTAAACGAATCAGAGTTAGTCCAAAGATATATCATAAATAAAGTCTCAAATTACGCAGCGGAACAAAATATCATCTTAGCACTAACCACGTGCTTTACAAATCAGTGTTTTAAATCCCCAATTAAGTTTAATCAAAAATAAAAGTCTTCATGTGCCATGCCAACCCGCTCCGGATACTCCTCAGCGATCTGCAAAAGTTTAAACCACGCAAGTGTCAACCTAACGGTTGGTGAGTTCACAGTGGGCTTGTCATGCAGTGGCCCGGTCTCATAATTATAATCGTGTCAACATATACTTATGAAATATTTATTTGTGAAAAGCAATGCTCTGTAATGTCCAATATCATAGTAACGTGGTTTAGAAATATTAATGTCCGTAACATACGTTATCGGGTATGAACTAGTTTTGTATAGTTAAGGTGCTCAACCGATATCGCGGGTAGCTAATCCGTTGTTCCATGCACTAAGGAAGTTTGTACCAAAGCTGACCGATAATTGTAGTGGCAGAGCCTCCAGCTATTTTGTTTTGCGGACATATGTCATCGCGGCTTTGCCTCCCCCGTGTCCTCTCGGGATCACGGTCAGATAGGCTGATATTGTACCTCCGTGCACCTCCAGTGTCACGAGGCGGAGTTTGTCAAACTCCAGTAGATCTACCCAACATCCCCTCGCTTTACAATTAATGGCACAATTAAGTTGAGGACTTTTCCAGTTAAAAGGCAATCCTTAGAAATCATGTGATATCATGTGGTTTAGACTTTAACCTACACTAGCCATATTAAAACGGTTTACTTTGGGGTTCTTATGAATCCCGAAAACATTTTTCAGTTTCGTTTTAGAATTAGTTGTTTAAGTAATTCACAAGTGTTTCCCATAAAACACTTCAAGTTCATCAAGTAGGTGCATAGCACTCTAAGTTTTCAGTTCCATCAAGTAGTGCATAGCACTCATAAAGTTGTCAGCATTGTTTTTCATTAGGTTATTCAGTGTGTCCCAAACGGGCTCACAGTAAACGGGTTAGTGACACTCACCTTGGGTTGCACTGCTACACTTGTTAATAATCCAAGTATTGCTTAACGAAGACCTATGAACACGTTTAGGTCTTAAGTATTAGTTTTGTCTAAACTCTACATAACGTCACTATGGCCCATAACATAGCACGTTGGACTATAACACGACATACCGACACACGACACCGATGGTTGATCATAAACAAGGGTTCACATAATACAGAATTCATAGTATGTCTTATCATAGCATAATCATGTAAGTCATAGCATAGCATTCAAATAAGTTGCACAAGTTTGGGTTTAGGTCAGATCATAGTTTCGCTAGGCAGTTTCGTTGTGTGCACGGGCAGCACTTTCGCTAGGCAATACCCGATGACACAGTTTCGCTAGGCTAGTTTCGCTCGAAACTGTTGGCACAGTTTCGCTAGCCTAGTTTCGCCCGAAACTGGTTTGAACTTTCGTTCAGGGAATTTCGCTCGGTAGTTTCGTTCGGACAGGTCTGGTTGGTTTACCCGACGACACTACAGTTTCGCTACATAGTGTCGCTTGATGAAGATATACATAATTTCGCTACATAATTTCGCCCAGAGAACACACAGTGTCGCTGGTCGCGAAAAACTCACAAATCAGCCTAAAAATCAACCTAACAGCTTCCATACTTCATGTGATTCAATATTTAGCATGTATGATCATTTACCAACATAAATCAGTAAGCTTTAACACCTTAAACATGGGTTTTCATCATCAAATCACCAAAAACACATTTTAAACCTAAAATGACTAAAATGGCATAAATCTTCATTATGGATGGATTTCAAACGTAAAGTTACTGACTTTAGGATAGATCTAGCATTCCTAAGCAACATATCAAGAGATCAGGTGATTCCATAGAGGTTTAAGCATGCTTTTAAAGAAAACACATAAAGAACACATAAAAGTGGTTTTGGGAGACTCACGATTCGATCTAGGATCCGAATGGATGTTGTCTCGAGGCCGGGATCACGTCGGCTTGTGGTGATTCTTGGCTGACCAGAAGTTCCAGGAGAGTGTGTGTGTGTGTTTTGAGTAAATGGTGCAAAAATGGGATCTCTAGGGTTTTATGTTAATATATAACAGGAGCTAGTTTCGCTGGCCAAGCGAAACTGGCTCTGTTAGTCAGAGGGTTGGCTAATCCGGGCGACACTATAGTTTCGCCCGGTAGTTTCGCTGGAAACCCAAGAGTGACCAGTTTACATTTTAAGCAAGATAAGTACAGTTCATGGATTGTCATGCTATTCACAATACTAAATCATGTATTTAAATCACATTGCACATAATAACTATAAGTAAATGAACACATAACACATATGGGCGGGTTTGGTGATCAACCAAAGGTCGTGGACGTATTCGGCCTAGTTAAGCATTAGTTACTAAGTTAACACTTATAACGTAACTAACGGAGATTGTCTAACGGAAGTAAACCTTGAGATTCTCGGATGTCACATATGATCATTACAACACTGATGATAGCACTGATAGATATGAGAATGCAGAAGTTTTGGTTGTTACTTAAGACAGACATAGTGATGTGTGGGTAATGGATTCTGGATGCTCCTATCACATGACTCCTAATAAGTCACCGTTCAAGAAGTTGAAGATGGAAGATCTTGGAGAGTTTAAACTTGGAGATGATAGACCTCAGGTTATAAAAGGTTATGGGAGTGTGGAATTAAA
>JBCNJP010000023.1:96284300-96373311 GCA_039602395.1 Deinandra increscens subsp. villosa | reverse complement strand
ACCTGGGTCGCGATTGACTTATTGTCTTGGATGAAACCTCGAACGAGAATCGATTAGGCTGAATTCTTCGATGGGGAAGAGAACGAGGGCCGAACAGAAGGAATCCTCCGGGATAATCGACCCCCGACTCCTTTTTCACCCTCGGTTAGGGTTGATTTTGGTGAGTCGGTGACTTTGTCTTATCTAAGGAGGCAGAGGCGAGGAGCAGGAATAGGTATAAGATTGGGGCAAAAATTTTGGGGAAAAGTTGAATTAAGCAATGAGCGGTAATTAAAATTTTAGGACAGACTTTGGCGGGAAAAAAAATTATAAAACGACAGAAATTTTTTGACGCGCACATTTGAACTGTACTCCGTGTTTTTTCTTATTTTATTAAATGACAGAAATTTCTTGACGCCCAAAAATGCGCGTCATCTACCCTTTGAACTTTTCAAATTACGACAGATTTTTAATGACACCCGTTTTTGCGCGTCATAATAGTAGCGTGTGTCATTGTTCGCGTGTCAAGGAAGGCCCTTTTTCTAGTAGTGCTTTAAGGTATAGAACTAATGATGATATATCTGATTTTGTTTTCGGTGTTGCAGAAGAAGAAAGCAATGTTGATCCTATTACTTATGAAGAAGCAATGAGCTCAGTGAATAAAGATAAGTGGGCTAAAGCAATGGATGAAGAGATGGATTCCTTGTATAAAAATGGAACTTGGAAACTTGTAGAAAGGCTAAGAATCACAAGTTAGTGTCCTGCAAATGGTTATACAAAGTTAAAGATGGTTTTCCAAGAGAGCAGCCTAGGTACAAAGCAAGACTGGTGGCTAAGGGGTTTACACAAAAGGAAGGTATAGATTATCATGAAATTTTCTCTCCTGTTGTTAAACATACCTCAATTAGATTGATTTTAACACTAACAGCTGTAAGAGATTATGAGCTAGAACAGTTAGATGTTAAAACAGCCTTCTTACATAGATATATGGAGGAGAAAATTTATATGAATCAACCTAAAGGATATGAAGTACCAGATGAAGAAAATAAGGTTTGCTTACTGCTTAAGTCTCTATATGGACTTAAGCAGTCTCCTAGGCAATGGTACTTAATATTTGATGAGCATATAGTTATTCATGGATTCACTAGAAGTGTTTATGATAGCTGTGTATATTACAGAGAATATAAGGAAGGTCTGTTACTTTATGTTGATGACATGCTGATATCTTGTAAAGATAATATAATAGGGTCATTCAGGAAACCAAGAAGATGTTGGGCTTAGAATTTGAAATGAAAGAATTAGGGCCTGCTAAGAAGATTTTTAGGAATTCAAATTACAAGGGATAGGGCCAATAGGGAACTCAAGCTTTCACAAAAGTCATATATAGAAAGGATACTTATAATGTATCATATGGATCAGTGTAAGCCTGTGTTAGTTCCTTTGGCATCACATTTCAAATAGTTAACTAAAGATGCACCTAAGTCAAATGCTGATGTAGAGTACATGAAAAGAGTACCATATGCAAACCTTGTAGGTAACTTGATGTATCTTGCAGTGTGTACTAGGCCTAATCTTGGATATGCAGTTTCTATGGTAAGTAAATTCATCTCAAATCCTGGTAAGAATCATTGGCCTGTTGTGCAGTGGATTCTTAGATACCTTAAAGGGTCACAGGAAGTGGGACTTATATTGGGTAATTTTGCTCATGAGGAATATGAGGTAATAGGATATTCAGATGCTGATTTTGCCAGGGATTTGGATACTGGGAAATCAAGGACTGGGTATGCCTTTACTGTTTATGGTTCTTTGGTTAGCTGGAAAGCATCATTGCAGCATGTAGTGGCATTGTCCACTACTGAGTCTAAATATGTGTCATTAACAGAAGCTGCAAAGGAGTGTTTATGGCTACAGGGGGTTTCTTGGTGAGTTAGGATTAAAAGAGTTTGGCTCAGTGGTAGTGTGTGATAACCAGAGTGTTGTGCAACTCACTAAGAATCAGGTTCATCATGAAAGGACCAAACATATCAATGTTAAACTTCATTTCATCAGAAATGTAGTTAAGACAAAGCAGTTACTGATTCAAGAGGTTGATACTATGGATAATGCAGCAGATGTATTAACCAAGGTACCTCCTAGATCAAAGTTTCAATTTTGTCTTGATCTGCTTAATGTTGGATGATTATACATCAAGTGACTGTGATTATTAACAACAGCTGAGCACATCAGGGTGTGAAAACCCATCGGGTCACTGGCATTCGATGTTAATGCAAGGCTGTTGTTAATATTCAATGTAGTTACTTGATTGTTTATAAATTTTAGTTGTATTGACTTTGCAATAAGGTGAAAATTGTTATGAAATATTGCCAAGTCAACTGGAGTCAACGATGGTCAACGGGTCAACAGTTAGTCAACGTTAGTGACTAGTTACAAGGTTAATATTATGTTAACCAGTGCAGTGGTAAATGTTAGTCTGGAGTTAGCCTTGTTTACAAACTACAAGGACTGGAAGTGTACAACTTGGAAAGTGTGACGGGTTCGGATACACTTAAGTTGTTATTAGCCGTTGATCGTGTTTATAAGCTTGTTAGAGCTGTGATTTGGGCGTTCGTTGTTTTTCTCATTTCTTTTGTAATTTCTTTCGATTCTGTAATCCTTTGTTGATCATTTGCAATAATAAATCGTTGATTCCATTTTCGTTCATTTTCATTTCTTCAATTGTTCGAATTCGTTACCGATTTATAACACCTGCAAAAGCGGATTGTACATATATGGGATTCATGTAATTGTGAACTATGCAAGACAATCTGTACAAAATGCAATAAAGGATGTAGATAAACTTGTAAAATGTATATTAGGTAGGTATAACTAAGAACACAATGTGGCCTGAAGGTTCTGCTATTCTTATGATTACATTGGCCGAAACTCAATGCCATATATAATAAGACCAGACATTGTTCCTTCATAACTTATAAGTTTCAAATTCACATGAATACGATTATAAATCTTTGAGTTAAAATTCCACACATTAACCTCCATCCACTCATCTTCCCTTTGTCTTGGAACCTGGTTGATATCATGAATATTCCATGCGTTTGGGGATCTAAAATAAAGAGTTTTAATCACTTTGTTACTTCGATAGAGTGGACCTCGTACTTTCACAGGACAATGCAGGCCACAACATTTTTCTGAAAGCTTATATATCAGGTAACACCTATAATTCGTATCTGGTGAAAGCATTCGACTTTCAATCTTGCACTTGATACGGAATACTTGTTGTGAAAGAACCTCTATCACCTCTTCAAATCTGCATGTACAAAATGTCATGTACGTGAGTACAAACTTAATTTACTACATGAATCAAAAATTTCTTATGTTAAACTCTAGCTTATCATTATTAGTATGTACAAACTATTTAACTGAACGTGGTAAAACACGTTGTATGAACGCGTATAAATGTGAAATCTACAATGAAGTACTGTTGAAGTGCAAACCTGGTCCGTTCTGAGGGTTTTGATTTAAAAAGTTTCACATTAGGATAGTCGTACAGAACCTCCTTTGCAGATAGTATATGATGTTTCTTTAGGTTCATTTGATCATAGTCAGCTGAAATTTGAGTTAACGAGCCGGTTCTCATGAATTGTTGGACATCCTTTAATTTCTCAATATCTTCATGTGTCACCTATATAAAAATATAAACTCATGTAATAAAACTTAATAGATAATATACATATACTTCGATTATTTTTAATAGTGAATCTCATGTATTGAATATGCCACAAATCTCATTCCAATATATTTGCAGGCAATAGGCTAAGCATTGACTCGAGCCCCCAAAATTTTAGGGCTCTCAAAATTTTTGCCAAAAGATGATATATTAATAATTTGTGTTGGAATATATTACAAGATTTCTTAGTAGTGCAACTGGTGAAGTTTGTTTTTGCTTCTTTTCACCAGCTCAGGTTTGAAACTCGTTAGGGTGGGGTATGGAACATAGCTCCCCCCCCCCCCCCCCCCACCCCCCCCACCCCCATCAATTGCAAATTCACGGCTCTCAAAAGCAGCCCCAAGTCGTGATGTGTGTGTGACATTCAATGCAATCAAGCCTTGTGACTTCCTTTTTCTAAGTTTTCACCATACCCACTAATTGTGGCTTCAAAGGCTTCATTTCCATTAAATTGAGTTGTCATCGATCATATTAGTGGCTTAAAAATTTGAAGCCACACTACTCTATCTCAACCATACCCCCACCCTTATATCCGTTTTATTTACCAATTTTTTCCTATAACTATTTAAATTCTTTCCAAGGATTTTGTAGTTAAAATTTTGTTCCTCGAAAACTTAATCAAAAACAAATTCTGGTTCAGTGGTTATTGAAAATTGTTGCTTCTCTATCGTAAATTGAGAGTTCATGGGTTCGATGCTTGTCCCCCATTACATATTTTTTATTGAAAATTCATTATGATTTATTTTTTCTTTTATTTCCTATACCTTTTCTATTTCTTTCCTACCATTTTCTATCAACAATTTTTAGTTTACTTTACGTAAGTATGTTTATTTACAAATCTAATTTTAGTTTTCCCTTTTTCAATCGTTTAATCTGTATCCTTATTTAAAACTTGATATTAATTTTTTCTTTTACCTCTATGAATTCACTTCTTAATATTCTATTTGATGTTTGATATTATCTTGATGGTTGTGCATTTGGATTTTAATTTGCAAATCAAAATGATGATATTTCAGTGCTTATGGTCCAGAGTTTCATCCTGCTTGCATAGGCATGACATCGATTTTTTTATAGCAGCTCATAATTTATTTTTATTGATCATTTTATATTTATTATATAATAATACCACGTTAATTTTGAATAAAAAGTTATGAATTGCGTTCTTCGGAAAATTTAAAAAAAGTAAGACTTGAGGACCCCAATTTTAAAATTCGCTTGAGGGCTTAAAAAAGCTTAAGTCGGCCCTGCATATTTGGACACCTATTTATTATAAACTAGATTTTTCAATCTATGTGTTGCCATGGGGATAACATGGACGCACAAAATAGTTGTATTGCTATAACATTTAAATAAAACTTACAAAAAAACGCGTAATGACCCAAACACTTAGAGTATCACTTACGACCTAAAATATGTTACAAGACTATATATTATATCAAGAACTCCCTTAATAAATTCGTGGAGACTACGAATAGAACAATAAGGAATATCTATAGTACACGATCTATTGTGATTATATATCTCATAATCAACACGTACTACTAAATAAAAAGGTCCATATGTATTAGACCACCAACTCATATGTTTAATTTTTTACGCTTAAAAAAGAAAATAAAAAATTAATATTTTACTCGTGTCATGTGACACCACCCGAGACTGCTACATGTCTCATTACTACTTACTAGGCTATTATGTTACTATTCCTATGAGCTTTTGAGAATTACTACTTACTAAGCTATTATGTTAATATTCCTATGAGCTTTTGAGGACTTCCAATCCATTCTCAACATCCACTCCCTCCCGCTTCTAACTAATGAGAACTAATAGATAATATACATATACTTCGAATATTTTCAAATATATTCGAGATATATATTATCAAATATCTTGTATTATTTTGAATATATTGTAAATCCAATCCCAATATATACTTGGGTGCCTATTGTATTATAAACTAGTTTTTAAAACCATGTATCACACAATTAAAATTTTTTAAAATACTAATAAATATAATGGACTATATTAAATTTAGCATAATAATTGGAATTAAAAAGTAGAAAAAATTGTTTATTGAAGAAAAATATAAATTAGAAAATACAAATTTATACATTACATTTAACGTCATTTGTCACTTTTTCATCTTTATCCAATATAAAAAATTTAAGTCCACCTATGCTTTTCACTCTTAATAATGTCATGTACAATTGTCCATGACTGAAACATGGATTCTTTAAATACACACCAACTCTGAAAATGGCTATCCCTGGCTTTTATTAACGGTCATTCAAAAACATACCGCGATCGGATATTGTCTTCTTTTGAATTTAAAAAGTATCTTTTTACTTTATATATTTAACTAGATATAGCGACCCGAGCTTCGTGGCGGACCATTTTGATATAGTCTAGATGTAGCAACCGCACGTTGCCACGGGGATACCGCAAGTACAAAAAACAACTGAATTGTTATAACACTACGTAAAAAAATGATATGTATCGAAATTATTGTAATGTAATAGACTATCTTACCTTGTGTTAGGTTTAAAAGTCAAATAGTCTATTATCCTTCAGACTATTCTGTTAGGTTGAGTTCTCATATTTGTTCTGTAACAATGATATGAGAGACAACTCGGAATGGTGACCCATGAAATGGTAGCCTTCAGGAAGCCAATCGTGACCAACAAGGACTTGGAGTGGTGATCTGGAGAGAACTAATCATGACCATGATCAATGATACTTGTCTCACATCGGTAGTATGGGCAATTGGTGTGGGTTTATAGACCAAATATGTTATCTCACCCTTCAAACCAGTCTTTTGGGTTGATTTCTCATGTTGGTCGGTAAAAGATTAGCACTCTCCGATTTACATCAAATCAATTAACTCGTGATCATTTCTTTTACTTGATTTTAACTAAATACCATAATAAAAATTGTTTGATAAATTATCCCAGATTATCATGTTGGAAAAATGTGTGTGAATGCGATGTTAATCTCAAAGTCACTTTGTTCAACTTTAGAAAATGTGGTGCATCTTGTCCCACATTGGTGTGGGAACAAAAGTTGAGTTGGTTTATAAGGATAAACCTCAAAGCCTTAGATAACGTACTCTTGTGTTATGTTTTACCCTGGCTTATACCCTCGTGCGGGGGGTTGAAATTCTGAACTCATGTTCGCGCGACCTGCGGACACGGATGCAGCTCCAAAACTTGTGTCCGTGCGTGACGAGTTTTTGCTATTTTTTTGAACCACTTTGAGCAGATTCTAGAAGCCAAACATTTTTGCATTCCAAACTGAACATTTATCATAATGGTTAATGACTGATTAATGAACATTAATCGTGTGATTATTTGCGTGTATAATTACATGAGTTTTGGGCAGAAAGAAGATAATAGAATACCACATACACACATATCGCTCTCTACTCTCTTGTTGCAACCAATCTCTATCGCTGCTTCTAGGGGTGAGCAAAAAACCGAAAAAACCGAACCGGAACCAAAAAAAGCGACAAAACCGAACCGAAAAAAACCGAACCGAAAGAAAAACCGAAAAAAACCGAACCGAAAGTAACGGTTCGGTTTCGGTTTCATGTAGAATAAAAACCGAACCGAACCGAAAAACCGAACCGAGGGACTATGTGTAAATTAGTATTTTAAGAAGGTCATTCTAAACTATAAACTGTAGTTTCATTCTAAACTAGTTTCATTTTTCAAGAACACCAAACGTCCAAACGAAGTCACGACACTAATGACGATATGAGTTAGCATCGTCCTTTCATCTGAAGTCGCGACACTATCCGTTGAATTTAAAACCACTTTATTTTGTATGGTTACGCGTGTCATGTGCGACTTTTGTTTTTTGAATTTATGTTACGACTGTAGTTGTTTGTTACTATTATGTAATTATCTTTTTAGACTAGACATTTAAAGTATAAAAGCAAATTAATCACACACTATAAAAAAAATGAAACCAAACCGAAACCGAACCGAAACCGAAAAAAACCGAGAAAACCGAACAGAAAAAACCGAAACCGAATGGTTTTTTTTTCTAGGAACAGAAACTTTCGGTTTTGGTTCGGTTCGAGCCAAAAACCGAACCGAACCGAACCATGCTCACCCCTAGCTGCTGTTTCTTTACGGTCGTATTTCAGGCAAGTATCTCGTCCGGCAGTACACATTGTTTAGAACCGGTGTACCTGGGAACAGACGACGAATCTGTTTAAAGGAATTGTGTTAAACACAAGCCTAGATCCTTTAGTTTTCCTTCGGTGTTTATCTGTTTGCAGGAATTAAACCTGTTGTTGTTCAAGATCGTATTTCCGTGGGACTTTTCGTCTTCCTTTTGTTTTCGTCTTCCTTTTGTTTCCGTTGTATTTGTCTTATATTGTTATTATTGATTGTACCGTAATTGATCAAACGATTATTGAGGATCATTTACTGAATTTCTAACAAACTTATACAAATATGTGTACACTCTGTGTACGAACTATTCTGACTGTTCTCTTATGGTTCTAATTTCAGAATGGATTCGTCTCAGCCACTGTAGCTGTTGTTTTCACCTCTTCCGTCGCTTTTACCACTGTGATAGTTGCACCGCTGCCTGGCACGGTTGCAAGCAACGTTGAAAAACCTGAAAAGTTTAACTGTCTGAACTTCAAACGTTGGCAGCAAAAGATGTTTTATCTGACAACGTTGAACCTTGCGAGGTTCTTGACTAAAATCGCTCCCCAAGTTTCTGAAGGGGAAATGGATGCTCAACCTGTGAACGCGGTTCAAGCTTGGAAACATTTGATTTCTTGTGCAAAGACTATGTGCTCAATGGTTTGGCGGTCTTGCTTTACAATGTCAATTGTAAAGTAAACACGGCCAAGGAACTATGGGAATCTTTGAAACGAAAATACAAAACCGAAGATGCAGGCACAAAGAAATTAGTGGTGGCCAAATTCTTGGATTTTAGAATGATTGACTCAAAAAATTTTATGAGTCAAATCCAAATTGCAAATCATTCATCATGATATTCATGTGGAGGGAATGTCGCTTAGCGAGACTTTCCAAGTTGCTGTCTTGATTGAGAAATTGCCACCAAGCTGTGTTGATTTCAATAACTATCTCAAACACAAGAGAAAGTGACCGTTGAAGACCTTATGGTTCGTCTTCGTATTGAAGAAGACAACAAAATTGCTCAAAAGCAAAGTAATGTCCCCGAGCAAGCAAATGCCAATATTGTTGAATATGGTCAATCCTCGAATGGTAACAAAAATAGAGGACGGGCTGAGAAGAAGAACAAGGGGAAAGTTTCTAATCTCAAACCCAAATGTGGAGTTGTGAAGAAGAAATTTGAAGGCAAATGTTACAACTCTAACAAGCTGGGTCATCGTGCAAATAAATGTAGGAAGTCCAAGGAGGAGACTTCCCATCAAGCCAACATGGTTGATGATTATGAAAATCTTGTTGCCATGGTTTCTGACCTCACAATGATGATCTCTGAGGTTGACTTGGTTCGTTCGAATACTAAGGAATGGTGGGTTGACACCGGTGCCACCCGCCATGTTGTGCTGACAAAAAATTGTTCAACACCCTCAAAGAAGTCACTAATGGAGACAAGCTCTTCATGGGAAATTTTGCTACTGCTGATATCAAAGGCGAGGGTAATGTGATCTTGAAAATGACATCAGGAAAGGAACTCACGTTGACCAATTTGTTTTATGTTCCTGAGATACGAAAGAATCTTGTATCTGGTTGGCTCTTGAATAAGTTTGGTTTCAAAATGGTGTTTGAGTCGGATAAGGTCGTGTTGAACAAAAATAGTTTGTATGTTGGAAAGGGCTATGCCCTCAATGATATGTTCAAACTGAATGTAATGGTTGTTAACAATGTTATGAATAAGACTGGTACCAATTCTACTTATTTGCTTGAGTCTCATAATGTGTGGCATGGTAGACTTGGTCATGTTAACTTTTATTAATTCGTTGTTTGATTAAAATAAATTGCATACCAACTTTTGATATTGACTTAAACCATAAATGTGAAACGTGTGTTGAAGCAAAACTAACTAGATCATCATTTAAACCGGTTGAACGAAATACTAAACACTGGGTATGATCCACACAGATGTGTGTGATTTGAAATCCATTTCAACAACAAATGGATTTAAATACCTCATCACGTTTATCGATGATTGCACGAAGTATTGTTATGTTTACTTGCTCAAAAGTAAAGACGAGGCAATTGAAACTTTTATTGCATATAAAACTGAAGTTGAGAATCAACTTTAAAGGAAGATCAAGGTTGTACGAAGTGATAGAGTTGGTGAGTATGTCTCACCATTTGCTAAATTCTGTTTGCAAAACGGAATTAGACATGAGTTCACTCACCCCAATCAAATGGGATTGCTGAACGGAAAAATCAAACCTTAAAAGAAATGGTGAGTGCCATGTTAGTGAGTTCTGGTGTAAACCAAAACATGTAGGGGATGCTATCCTTTTGGCAAACTATCTTTTGAATAGGATACCCCATAAGAAAAGAGATGAAGCCCCATACGAGCTATGGTGGAAAAGGAAACCACCCTATGAATACCTTAAAGTGTGGGGGTGCCTAGCCAAGGTGGTTGCTCCACTACCTAAGGCTCAAAAGATAGGACCCAAAACTGTTGACTGTATATTCATTGGATATCCGGATCACAATAGTGCATATCGCTTCCTTGTGCATGAATCCAAGATTCCTGATATTCGCAAAGGATTGATTATGGAATCAAAGAATGTCCCATTCTTTGAAAATATATTTCCATGCATTACAAAAGTATATGGAAACATGTGTGGGGCAGACGATGAACAGGTTCATGTTGAAACACCAAATGAACATGATCCGGAAAAATTAGAACCTATTCCGGAAGAACGAGAACAACCTAAGGAAGAGATTTTGAGCCTAGACGAAGCAAAAGGGCTAGAACTGAAAAGCTTTCGCTCCAGATTTCTACACTTACATGGTAGAAAATGAACCTAAAACATACCGTGAATCGGTAACTTCCTCAGAAGGACCTCAATGGAGGGAGGCCATCGTAAGTGAAGTAGATTCTGTTTTACAAAACCATACATGGGAACTAGTGGATCTTCCTCCGGGTTGCAAACCACTAGGTCATCGTTGGATCTTCAAGAAGAAGATGAAGCATGATGGCTCCATAGACAAGTATAAGGCAAGACTGGTAGT
This sequence comes from Deinandra increscens subsp. villosa, assembly GCA_039602395.1. Classification (NCBI taxonomy): domain Eukaryota; kingdom Viridiplantae; phylum Streptophyta; class Magnoliopsida; order Asterales; family Asteraceae; genus Deinandra; species Deinandra increscens. The sequence continues at coordinate 96,362,409 of JBCNJP010000023.1, read as the reverse complement.
CAAAGGATACAGACAACAAAAAGGTATGGACTACTTTGACACATATTTACCAGTAACTCGAATAACCTCCATCAGGTTGGTACTTGCTATTGCTGCCATTAGAAATTTGGAAGTTCACCAAATGGATGTGAAAACCGCTTTCTTAAATGGAAATCTAGAGGAAGATATTTACATGGAACAACCAGAGGGCTTTATAGCCACTGGACAAGAAAAGAAAGTGTGTAAACTGGTCAAATCCTTGTATAGACTAAAGCAAGCTCCAAAACAATGGCATTAAAAGTTTGATCATGTCATGCTTAGCTCTGGATTCAAGATCAATGAGTGTGACAAGTGTGTGTATGTGAAAGACACACCGGATGGTTATGTCATCTTGTGTCTATATGTTGATGACATGCTCATTGCTGGAAGTAATGACAAAATGATAAAATCAACAAAGGACATCTTGAAAGCAAGATTTGAAATGAAAGACATGGGTTTAGCAGATGTGATTTTGGGAGATGAAATCACACGAACCCAAAGTGTACTTGCTTCAAGGCAAACCCACTATGTAGACAAAATTCTTGAAAAGTTCAATGAAAATGACTCTAAAGTAGCTAGAACTCCAATTGATACAAGTTAACATCTAGCTAAGAACAAAGAAGAGCATGTTAACCTATTAGAGTATTCAAGAATTATTGGCAGTTTGATTATCTGATAAGTTGTACCAGACCAAACTTAGCATATGTTGTAAGCAAGCTAAGTAGACTCACGAGTAATCCAAGTTTAACTCATTGGAGTTGTGTGATTAGGTTACTTAGGTACCTAAGGTACACAAGGGAATATGTGTTGCATTATAATAGATATCCAGCAGTGATTGAAGGACTCTGTGATGCAAATTGGATGTCTGATACGAATGATTCCAAGGCAACAAGTGGATATGTTTTCACACTTGGAGGTGCAGCCATATCGTGGAAATCGTCAAAACAAACGGTTATTGCTAGATCCACGATGGAAGCAAAATTCACCGCTTTAGATAAAGCTGGTGAAGAGGCAGAATGGCTATGTCAATTTATTGAGGATATACCAAGATGGCCTAAGCCGGCAACGGCCATATGTATACATTATGATAGTTAATCGGTAATTGACAAACCTCAGCGCACAATGTATAATGGTAAGAATAAACATATAAGACGTAGACATATTACGGTACGACAACTAATCTCTACTGGAATTATCACTGTTGACTATGTGAAGTCAAATAATAATATTATGGATTCGCTAACAAAAGGCCTAAGTAGAGAGTTAGTTCAGAAGTCGTCCATGGGAATGGGACTGAAGCCCTTGTAAGATTAAAGTTCATATGAAGGAAAACCTAAGTTGACTGGAGATCCCAAGATCTGAGTTCAATAAGACAACCTAACTGTATGAACTAGTGAGGTCATTGTGGGGGAAGAATTAATAAAACCACACACTTTAAGAAGGGGGGGGGGGGCGGAAAATGACTAGTCGGGTCGAAATTCTAAACTCGTGCCCGCGCGACCTGCGGACACGAATGCAGCTCCGAAACTTGTGTTTATGCGTGACAAGTTTTTCCTAATTTTTTGAACCACTTTGACCAGATTCTAGAAGTGGCTTTTGGTTTATCAAAGCGAAAACATTTTTGCATTCCAAACTGGTCATTCATTATAATGGTTAATGACTGATTAATGAACATTAACCGTGGGATTCTTTGCGTGTATAATTACACGAGTTTTGGGCAAAAAGAAGATACACAAAATACCACATACACACATATCACTCTCTACTCTGTTGTTGCCACCGATCTCTATCGATGCTGCTTCTTTCTGGTCGCATTTCAGGTAAGCATCTCGTCCGGCAGTACACACTGTTTAGAACCGGTGTACCCTGGAAACAGACGATGAATCTGTTTAAGGGAATTGTGTTAAACACAAGCTTGGTTCCTTTCGTTTTCCTTCTGTGTTTATCTGTTTTGCAAGAACTAAACCTGTTGCTGGTCAAGATCGTATTTCCGTGGGAGTTTTCGTCTTCCTTTTGTTTCCGTTGTATTTGCCTTATATTGTTATTGATGATTGTACTATAATTGATCAAACTATTATTAAGAATCGTTTACTGAATTTCTAACATAAAATTCATGAACCCTGCAATTATGGTCGAATTATTAATCATGACATCATGTAAACTTTTATTTTTTATGATTTATCAAATCATCTAGTTTCTAACTTCCTTAAACCAATCTTAATTTTGTTTCAAGCCTAGTTCTAACATTTCTCATATGAGATAAAACTTTGTTAGAAATAGAAAACTGACCTTTGCATGCTCATCAGTTATATCAAAGAACTCATCATCAGATATATCAAAGAACTCATCATCAGATATATCAAAGAACTCATCATCAGATATATCAAAGAACTCAGGTACTTCATCATAATTGTCTGTCGAAAATTGTTGTATATGACCCGTGAACGAGTTTGATCTCATAATCTGGTGGACATCCTGTAATTTGTCAATTTCTTCATGTGTCACCTGTATAAAAATATAAGAGATTGAAGGTGGCTCTTTAGAGGGTTTTTAATAAAGGTTTCAAGTTGGTAAAGCAATTTTTAAGTCATTAAACTCTTGGAGTTTCTCTGGATTAATTTAAAAGTCTTATGTTTTTGAGGTGATCTACGGGTGTATTTTTTTCCTTTTTGTTGTATTTGTGTTTCTAGTTTCTTATTAATTCTTTTTAACGAATGGCCGCTAAAAAATGATATTGTAATGCATGTACCATGTGTGAAGTTTAAAAGTCAATTAGGCTCTATTATCCTTCAGGCTACTCTTTTGGGTTGAGTTCTCATATTTGTTCTCTAACACAATAATGTTATGAGAGACAACTAATAATGGTGGCCACGAAATGGTAGCCTTGAGGACGTCTGTGGTGACCAATGAAGACTTATAGTGTTGATCTAGAGGGAACCAATCAATACCAACGTGACATTGACCAATGAGACTTGGCTCACATCGGGAATATGGGCAACTGGTGCGAGATTTATAGGTTGATTTCTCATGTTGGTCTTTAACACATTAGCACACTCTAATTTACAGCATATTAATTCACTCATTATCATTTATTTTGTATGATTTTGATTAACTGCCATAATAAAAATTGTTTAAAAAATTATTCCATATTAAAATTCATGAACCCTGCAATTATGGTCGAATTGTTAATCATAACATCATGTAAACGTTTTTTCATTTTTTACGATTTATCAAATTATCAAGTTTCTAACTTCCTTAAACCCATCTCAATTTTGTTTCAAGCCTAGTTCTAATATTTCTCAGATGAGACAAAACTTTAATTTGATAGAAATAGAAAACTGACCTTTGCATGCTCATCAGATATATCAAAGAACACATCATCAGATATATCAAAGAACTCAGGTACTTCCTCATAATTGTCTCCTGAAAATTGTTGCATATGACCCGTGAACGATTTTGATCTCATGATCTGGTGGACATCCTGTAATTTGTCAATTTCTTCATGTGTCACCTGAATAAAAATATAAGAGGTTGAAGGTGGCTCTTTAGAGGGTTTTTTAATAAAGGTGTCAAGTTGGTAAAGCAATTTTTAAGTCATTAAGCTCTTGGCGTTTCTCTGGATTAATTTAAAAGTCTTATGTTTTTAAGGTGATGTACAGGTGTATTTTTTTCGTTTTTGTTGTATTTGTGTTTCTAGCTTCTTATTAATTCTTTTTAACGAATGGGCTTTAAAAAATTATATTGTAATGTATGTACCATGTGTGAGGTTTAAAAGTCAATTAGGCTCTATTATCCTTAAGGTTGCTCTTTTGAGTTGAGTTCTCATGTTTGTTCTCTAACACAAATTAAGGAGAGACAACTCATAATGGTGACCACGAAATGGTAGCCTTGAGGAAGCCGGTTGTGACCAACGAATACTTGTAGTGGTGATCTAGAGAGAACCAATCAATACCAATATGACATTGACCAATGAGACTTGACTCACATCGACAATATGGGCAACTGATGCGAGATTTATAGACCAAATAGGTTATCTCACCTTTCAAACCAGTCTTTTGGGTTGATTTCTCATGTTGGTCTTTAACAGATTAGCACACTCTAATTTACAGCAAATCAATTCACTCATTATCATTTATTTTGTATGATTTTGATTAACTGCCATAATAAAAATTGTTTGATAAATTATACCATATTAAAATTCATGAACCCTGCAATTATGGTCGAATTGTTAATCATAACATCATGTAAACGTTTTTTCATTTTCTACGATTTATCAAATCATCTAGTTTCTAACTTCCTTAAACCCATCTCAATTTTGTTTCAGGCCTAGTTCTAATATTTCTCAGATGAGACAAAACTTTATTTTGATAGAAATAGAAAACTGACCTTTGCATGCTCATCAGATATATCAAAGAACACATCATCAGATATATCAAAGAACTCAGGTACTTCCTCATAATTGTCTCCTGAAAATTGTTGCATATGACCCGTGTAAGAGTTTGATCTCATGATCTGGTGGACATACTGCAATTTGTCAATTTCTTCATGTGTCACCTGTATAAAAATATAAGAGATTGAAGGTGGCTCTTTAGAGTTTTTTTTTTTAATAAAGGTGTCAAGTTGGTAAAGCAATTTTTCAACTCATTAAGCTCTTGGTGTTTCTTTGGATTAATTTAAAAGTCTTACGTTTTGAGGTGATCTACGGGTGTACTCATTTTTTCTTCCTTTTTGTTAGTATTTGTGTTTCTAGCTTGTTATTAGTTCTTTTTAACGAATGTCCGTTAAAAAAAATGCTATATGGATCGAAATTATCATAATATATAAGACCATCTTACCCTGTGTGAGGTTTAAAAGTCAAATAGGCTTTGTTATCCTTTGGACTATTCTTTTGGGTTGAGTTCTCATGTTTGTTTTGTAACACAATGATATGAGATACAACTCGGAATGGTGACCCACGAGGTGGTAGCCTTGAGGAAGCCAGTCGTGACCGACAAGGACTTGGAGTGGTGATCTAGAGAGAACTAATCATGACTAACGTGGTGGTGACCAATGAGACTTGTCTCACATCGGTAGTATGGGCAACTGATGTGGCATTTATAGACCATATACGTTATCTCACCTTTCAAACCACTATTTTGGGATGGTTTCTCATGTTGGTTCGTAATAGATTAGCACTCTCCGATTTACAAGAAATCAATTTACTCATGATCAGTTCTTTTGTTTAATTTTTATTAACTTCCATAATAAAAATTGGTTGATAAATTATCCCAGATTAAAATTCATGAACCCTGCAATTATGGTCGAGTTGTTAATCATGACATCGTGTAAACCCTTTTTTTATAAGATTTATCAAGTCATCTACTTTCTAACTTCCTTGAACCCATCTATTAGACATATTAGACTTGTATTGTTATTACTCATAGTTAGAGGGGTGTCTATTGTAATTTAGTATAGTATATATATACATGCATGTATTACAAATTTACACAATCAATATACATTTACACGATTCCGTGGTTTATCTTGGTATCACAGCCACGTTGCCTTAGCCATCACCAACCCTTCCCTGACGTGCCTTCTTCTTCCTTCTTTTTCTGATGGCAATGCTTCATGCATTCACAACTCAAGAAAAGACGTCACACAACTCCCACAAGTTGCTGAAACTAGAGATGAAGGGTTATGAAACAACCACTGCCTATCTTGCTCGAGCCCAAGAATATGCCACGGCTCTCTCAAATATTGGTGAGCCCCTCAAGGATAAAGATGTGGTATGCTCGTGATTTTCGGTCTCCGTGAAGAATACAATGGGCTCAAATCCAGTCTGCTTGGTTGACAGACGCCTATTTCATTCAGCGAGCTCCCGGGGTTGTTATCTGATCATGATCCAAAAAATCCAACCAACCCCTCCCCCTCGTCCGCAAGCCTTTACGGCTTCCTCCAGTTCAGCCCCTTTAAGCTCTGTTGATCCCCGTGTTACTGCCCCCACCTCTCCCAATCTGATGGTTGTCCAACAACTTACAGCCCAGCTTGGCTATCAGCTTCAGCCAGTCGTACCATCACAGGCTTACTACGGCTCTCGCAACAACCGCAGTGGCAATAATCGTGGCCAATTCAACAATCATGGTCGCGGTAATGGCACACGCTCCAATGGCAACACTCGTAACATTTTTTACTGGGCTTCCAAGACCCATGGTACATGACACATGTACAAGATGCGGAATTGGACACATCCCTTCTGACTGCCCTAAGAGAGATCCCGCTACAATCAGGAACCGCCTTTCTGCAAACTATGCTGATACGCGACCCACTGCTTCAACCTCTTTGTTTCCAAACACAGGTGCCAATAATCATGTTACACCGGATTTGTCAAGCTTAAGGTCTGTAGAAGCATATCATGGTGATGACGCTCTTCACGTTGGTAACGGTAAAGGTTTACCGTTTACCCATCCTTCATATTGGTTCCTCTCATATTTATTCACCCCACAAGACCTTTTCTTTAACCAATATCCTTCATGTCCCACAAATAAAACACAGCCTTCTTTTTGTCCAAAAATTATGTTCTTGACAATAATGTTTTCTTTGAATTTCACATGTTTTTCTTTTATGTGAAAGACATATCTACGCGCACTACCCTACTCACGGGTCCAAGTAAAGATGGCTTGTACTCGCTCATCCTTCTCAACTCCAGTCGGTTAACAAGGTTGTTTTCTCCACTACACGAGCCTCTGCAACTATGTGGCATCAACAACTAGGACACCCAAATTATCGTCTTCTTCGTACTATGTTATGTAAATTTCTATTTCCCGTTTCACTCAAACATTTAGATTAGGTGTGTGCTTCTTGCCAACTAGACAAATTATCTAAATTTTCTTTTCCTATTACATCTTTTCGTAGTAATAAAATTTTGAATTTAATATTTTGTGATGTCTGGGGCCTACGCCAATTTTTTGAAAATGATTTTTGATGGCATGAAGGAGAACATTGGGGTGAAAACAAAAACTTCTTTTACATGTATCCCAGGTTCATGCAACGTATTTTAAAATGTGAATACCCTGACCTGCAATTTTCTAAAAATGTTTTTTAGTCCATGGGAGTTAACTGATAAGTTATTTTTTAACTTGTCAACAAAGAAGAAAGCTTTTCTTGGAAGGGGTGCAGACCATCCCATGGCCATTCCAAGGCAATTATCGGATGTTCATGAGCAACTTGTTGGGGAACAACCTGCAATTGTAGCACTGACAGTTGACCAATCTACTCAAGGTGACAACAATGCATCACCAGCAGTTGTTAAACCCACACCTGTCCTCACATCTTCTTCTACAGTTTCAAAAACTACCATTTCGTTTCAAAGGAAAAAAAAAAGGAAACCACCAAAACAACTACTGTCACTTCCTTCTTACCCATACTCACTGAAACTCATAGTGAATTGGTTGTCAGATCTCCTCCATCTGAGCAACCAGCAGCCACCCAAAGCTGAAGGCCCTTCTAAAGGTAAAGAGCCTAGGAAGAAGAAAGTTGGAAGAGGTCCAAATGAGATTGATGAACTTTCAGATGAAGGGGATTCACTAGATATGGATGTACACCCCCACATCATCAGGACAAAACTACAACATGTCCATACCTCATAATGAGGGTGAACAACACTTAGATTCACATGATACATTATCACCAACCACCACATCACTAGTGACATGTTGCTGAATTTGAGTCAGTCTCCACCTATCCTACATTCTGTAGAGGAGGTGAGTCTTAGGAGAGATGAAAAGATTCATATGGTAAGGGTTTTCACTACTCTTGAATTCCCACTGGATCTTGAGGAAAGTGATAACATCAATAAGACCCCGTCCAAGGCAACTATCCGAGTAAGTGCCAAGAAATCTAGAGTGGTGATGGTGATCAAGCTAGGCTTGATGCCTCATCTTTGCTCAAAGATACAAGCTCATTACTAGTTGAGAGCAGTACTATACTATAGGAATTGACGGCTACTTATGCCACTCTTCAACAACAAATGTCAACTGTTCTTCAACCTGTCCAAGCACAGGGAGAAGAAATAACCAAGCTTGGAAAAATACCTCTGGGTGGTGATTTTCGACTAAGTAACTTGTTGTGGCTGTAGTTGATTCGGAAGCAATGTTCCGAGAGAAGTATATTGCCCTGGAAGAATTGAAGATGTCCGGAAGAACCATTATCTCGAAAATGTTATGTTGAATCGTAAGAGAAAGTTATCTCGGACATGTGCAAGTTCCGCTTGAACTTTAGTTCTCTCACAACGAGAGTCAAACCAGAGTTGACTATTGATAGCGTGATGGTACGTGATCGGACTTGATCTATGTCAAGAACGAAACCCTAACGTTAAATACCAACGTTAGTAAACCCTAGCTTCAAAACCGGTGCTAGTAAGCTTGGATAAACCTCCAAACAAAAGTTCTTTATTTCAAAAACAATCCAAAGAAACAATGAAACAAACAAGTCTTTAAATAGGAAACACAAACTTGGGAAAGAAGCAAACAACTTAATTAAAATAAACCCCTAAGGGTCGGTCGCTAATATGGAGGAGTATTGGGTTGGTCCGGGTTAAAATCCAAAAAGCCTCCTTCTAGCCACTTTGGTTTTGGATCGAGCCGAAAGTCTCGAAACCGAAGTTCTGCCCCTCACCATCAGTTCTACTTGTCTCGGACCTGGCAAAAGCACTTTTGCAGTCTGAAGGACAAACAAGCTTGTTCCTCGTCGGTGCAGAAGCCGCCCAACTATCTTGTTGACAATTTTATCGAATATATATACAATGTAGTATAGTCCATATATTATGTTTTATGTACTTTACGGTCAAGATGACCTTAGGGAAATAAATGGCTCTCCTTAATTTCCACTTAGCACTATATATTTGTATTGCTTGTTCAGTTGAACATACGCAGAAATATTATAACTTTCATTTTCAAGTTAATACAATCATAGTGCCGAGTTTATTCAAGTTGTTCTTAACTTGTTTCTTATTGTGAGTTAATCATTTTTGTTAGTAGAGAGAGTGTAGTTTAACTTGTTTCCGTCTGGTTAATCTTGTCTGTAAATCTTGTTCAAGGTTAAGTGAGTTAACCATGATCCTACATTTGGCATGGAAAATTGCAAATATGCCATTACTCCTATGGATTCAAATGTCAAGTTTATATCAACAAATGGTGGTGTAGAGTTGGCAGGTGGGTACAAGAGTTGAGCAGGTGGTCTTATCTATGTTACAAACATTATGCCAGATATAGTGTTTGCTGTAGGTATTTTGTCTAGATTTATGCAGGAGCCATCAGTGTTGCATTATGGAGTAGCCAAACATGTGTTAAGATAGATGGTAGGGCTGTAAAGTATGGACTATGGTATGAACGAAACAAGAAAGTGAAACTTATGGGGTTTACAAACAGTGATTGGGCACGCTCTTTTGAAAAACTTATGAAGTTTGTCAGCTTATTATTTCGCAATTGGTAGCGGTGTTGTAGCTTGGATATCTAAGAAACAATCAATTGTGGTCTTGTCTAAATAGAGGCTGAGTATGTTGCAGCTGCATGCTAAGCTATATGGCTAGGGAAAATGATGGTGAAGTTGGGTCAAGAGCAGTGTGAAGCTACTAAAATCAAATGTGATAACCGATCAGCCATTTTCTTGACTAAAAACCAGGGTTTTCACAGACATACAAAGCATATTTCCATCAAATAATCAAGTATCATTACGTTCGAAGCTTAGTTAACAGCAAGGTAATCGAACTGGAAGCTTGTGATACATAGGAACAGGTATAGCCGACATCTTTACAAAATCTTTGGGACAGTTTAGTTACCTTCGAGCTCGATTAGGAATCACGAGCATGTGAATTATGGGGATGTGTTAGAGTTAATTCACATGTGCTATTAGTACACATGTGCTATTCGTGCACATGTGCTATTCTACATGCAACTGAAGATTTAGTTTAAGGGTCAATAAACATGTAGTTGATCTAGTCAAAGTTAGGTGTGAGTCTAGCCTACTCTAAGTTAGTCTAAGTCAACGTCTAAGTTAGTGTATGTCAACAAGGTTGTTGCTTTTTCGGTTTTGTTTGGAAGTCTATTTAAGTGAGGTGAATAAATTCATAACACTTGGTTGAGTGTTCAATCTCTATTGTGATTTCCAACAAACTCTAGTTCTAACATTTCTCAGAGGATATAAAACTTTGTTAGAGATAGAAAACTGACCTTCGTATGCTCATCTGATATATCAAAGAACTCAGGTATTTCATCATAATTGTCTGCTGGAAATTGTTGCGTATGCCCCGTGAACGAGTTTGATCTCATGATCTGGTGGACATCCTTTAATTTCTCAATTTCTTCATGTGTCTCCTATATAAAAGTATAAGACTACATAGAGTTATAAACAAACTATCTAAAATGAGAACTAAATTGGTGATAATATTTCTAGTTAACTTACATTTTCAATGGCTCGAAACTCAATGCCTTCAATATAGATGGGACCACTTTTGCAATAAAATAGTGAAAAACTCTCTAGCAAAACCTCAAAATCACTATCATCTCTGTTATTCAGAAATCGATACAGTTCAATCATCATCCACTTATCCTTTCTCCATGTTGCAAAATATGCGTGTAAGGTTTCATTCTCCAATTTGTATTTCAAGTTGACATACTTGGGTTTACTTGAAATTTTATCCGACTCGGCAAACTTAAAGACTAGATAAACCCCATAAATGACACTTGGAGTTAAAAATTGAGCTTTTATCTGGGCTTGGATCTTTAGATCTGAAATATCCATCATCAACGGCACTTTGTGAAACCTGAACATGTTATTAGTTTATTAGACTGGCTCCAACGTAATGCATTGATTTGCATCCGGCTGTGGCCACATGGTGCCGCACGCCAGGCGTGCGGCATTGTTACTGCATATCCGTCGCACAAATTCTCCCCGTTTGCACGTCACTAAGGATGGTGTTTTTGTACAAATGTGGGACCCACTTTCATTTAATTAAATCAAAACTAAAATCAATCTACTTAAAAAAAATTTAAACATAAATAAATATGATTAACAGCCAATCAAACATAATTAAACCTTGATTAAAATTAAACATAAACATAATTTAATTTAATTTAATTAAATATATATAGATATACATAATTTAATAAATAAAACACCAAATTAAACTAATATATCCTAATTATTCCTATACTATTCATCTTCTTCTACAACAAAAATTACCTCCATTAAAGCTTCTTGTTTTCTTCATTTTCACGGAACCACGTAACCATAAAAAAAATTGGTTTCCTTCTTTCTCTCGCTCCTGACAGGGGCCTCTTAAGTTTTTATGAAAGGGGTCTCCTCAAAGAAACCCAAAATTTCACACTATTTGGATAAATCCCAAGCTGCTAGAGTACAAGTAAGTCCACCCTTGATATTATCATAGAAAAGCCAGATTTTTATGAAGATGCGTAACTATGTGCGTACATATTACATAATTATCGGCGCGTGATTTTGAACAATTATACCGGTATAAGATTTACTTTCAAAATTAAGAGTTTAAGGGAGCAAATTTATCTTTTCCATTATATATGTTATTAGATACAAAAAAAAAAAGTATGAAATAATAATAATAATAATAATAATAATAATGATTTGGTTTTCTTGAGCCGAGTGTCTCTCACGGTGCAGTCTCTCTATCATTTGGATAGGGGTAAGGTTTGAGTGGGATTATTCTACTGAGTATGTTTGTTTTGTTTGTTTGTTTATTAAATAAAAAAAAGTAACTAAATAAACAATTAATAGCGAGTTTAATTTAGATATGTAATTAAATAACAATATTTGACTAAATTTTGAATTTTTTTTTTATTTTATATGAATGTTAACCTTCATTCAAACATTTAAATCTATATGATATTTTACGTATTAACTATTGAAATATTATACTAGTGTGTGTTAGTGTTATGTTCCCGTGGCATCACACACAAACCCCATTAGTAATTATATAAGGACCAATTATCTCTAGTCTAATTGGCTAGTGTGAGGTACCCAAAGACATTATAAATGGGACGTATTGGGTTCAGGTCCCACTTGTAACAAAAAAATAAAAATTGAGGGTTACAGGTTGGGTCAGGGGGTTTTCTCACCTATGGTGAGTTTCCTCCTGATGGGGATTGGAGATGATCGGGTGTGTGGGTAATGCCCCCGTCAGTGATCCAAATTTATCGTTAAAAAATAAGTAATTATACAAGGACATTTATGTCCTTCACCTAATATACCTGATTATATATTTGGTGATTTTGCACAAGAAGAAGAGAGAGAGAAAGAGACCATAAACCTAACCTTGATTTCCTGTTATGTCTCCACTTTTGTAAACTCTGGTTTTTGTATGTAAATATTGTTGCTGATATCATCTCATTTCTTTTGTTATCACTACCTAACGAAAACCACTATTACACAAAACAAATACAGATTAAGTTTCACAGGTGAAGGCCCTTAGTGTAGTAATACAGAAAAGTAATACAAATAATTGAATGAAATGAAACAAACCTAAAACCAGAGAGGTTTGATATTTAATATTTTTTCAAACAAAAAAAAATGTTTATATAAGAAAATAAGGGAATTTAAACTTCTATGCCATTAGTTTTATCAGAATACCCTCAACCTTTTACAGCACTCCTGCAATTAAAACCCTAGGCATGTAAATATGGATGTGTAGACAATTACAACAATCAAACATATTAAATTTACAGGACAAAGAGGATAAAAACAAGGAATATGCATGAGAAGGGTCTTTTTGGTATGAGGTAATGAAATGGATGAAGGAATGGAATGGATGGAGGAATGAAATGAAAGATGGAATGAAATAGATCATTACTATTACATTGTCTTGTTTGGTTACACTACAAAAATGGAAAACGGTTCATTTAAAATGACACATATACCCTTGTATTAAAATGAAGAAAATTGAGCATTATTTCACAGGTCATCCAATTGAAAAGATATTAATAATTAACATGTTAACAAATCAACATGTATATATCAATAATTCTTGGAAGAATCAGACCATTTCTCGAGTTTTTCATGAAACTTAATATTACAAAAAGTCAAAAACCAACATTATGACAATAGATAAGTACAAAGCCAAATACCTGCAAGTCGGTTAATCATTGGTGAATTTGACAAGTAAAGATTAGTTCAAAATCTAATTTGTTTAGAACTCCATATAATGCAAGCTCAATCGAATGTTTTAATTGTGATGAAGTTCTACTGCCGTAATTTAAGTTTCTGTTAAGGAAGGGTAAGGGCAGTGGGTTTGATAGAGGTTCGTGAAGAAGGCGCAGTGTTGGTGAGTTTGGTTTGGAGAAAGGCAACCGGTTAGGGTAGGTCGATTTGGTTAGGGGAAGGCAGGGAGATAGAACATATACACCTGGAAATCACAATTGTTAGCGATGGTGAATGTCACGACAGCGGTGGCGACGGTGGTGTGATTGAAGAATGAAGAGCAGCAGAGCACATTGCGAGGGTGGTCAATCAAGGTTCAAAGGAGGGAAGATGAAAAGTGTGAAAGAAGATAGAAACCCATAAAGAATACCCTTATTCACTTGCGAAGAAGACCTTTCTTTTATAAAATGAAAATGTATTATGAAGGCTAAGCCTTAGCTATTACTGACCAAACAGGAGAACTCAACCCAAAAGACTAGTCTGATGGGTGAGAGAGCCCATTTGGCCTATAAACCCCACATCAGTTGCCATACAACCAGTGTGGGACAAGTCCCATACCTTGCAATGTTACCGATCCATAACAATCGACCCTCCTTAAGGGCCAACGTCCTCGTTGGTCACGGTCACGTTGGTCACGGCCGGCTCTCTCCAGGCCACCACTCCGAGGTCTCGTTGGTCACGGCTAGCTTCCTCTAGGCCATCACTCCGTGGGCCACCACTACGAGTCTGGCTCTGATACCATTGTTACTGAACAAACAAGAGAACTCAACCCAAAAGACTAGTATGATGGGTGAGAGAGGCCATTTGGCCTATAAACCGCACATCAGTTGCCCATACAACCAATGTGAGACAAGTCCCATACCTTGCAATGTTACCGATCCATAACATTAGCCGCATGGGAAGAAGGCTGAATCTTAGGGTATTCTTTATGGTCTCACCGAGCATCTCAGTGGAGCTGACATGGCTTCGGGGTTGATGGGGACACCATTGCAGGTGTTCTCGATGGAGAGCTCAAGGAAGGGGTTGTGGGCACCACTCCCCGTTTCTTTCCCGGCGATTTCTTTCGGTGTGGGCCCCTCTCTTTCTCTCTTCCAATCCTAACTTTTCAATCTTTTTCTTAATTTTCAAATTAATTTAAAACAATACTTTCATTCCACATAAAAGTAACGTACAAAGCTCAAGTAACCACGCAGGAAAGACGGGCAACAAGTTGCGCCGCCAACCCTTTTTGAAAATAAATAAAATAATATTAAAAGTAAAGTAAGAGTTGAAAATGTGATAGGAATGTATTGTGAGTAAAAGTGAGGAGAGTGTGGGATGATAATGTAGCACTGACAAAAAAGAAGATGAAAAGTATGAAAGAAGATAGAAACCCATAAAGAATACCTTATTCACTTGCGAAGAAGACCGGACCTTAACCACTTGAGAAGGTGGCTAGATTTTAGCAGGCAAGTATACGTGATTTGTATTGGTTGGTTTTGTGGACCTATGTGCTTTTTCTCATTTTTTAAGTAGGTTGAAGCTTAGCCTTTTTAGCTTGGGTAAGCTACATTTGCGTGTTAGTATTTGTCTCTTTCAAATAGATTTAGTTTTAAATGGAGAAAAAGTAATCAAAATATTATTCGGTATAAGAGAGCACACAAATCATTTAGGAAAAACTCACTCAATATCTTTAGGTGGTGTTTGGTATGTACGAATGGAAGGGAAATGGAATGGGTCATTATATCGAAATGAAAAAATGATATGTTTGATAGCACATTGGAATGGAATAAACAATTACATAAGCAATGTGATTCCTTTTATTTTTAAAGATTTTCATTCCTTTCAGAAGATTTTTTTTTCCGATTCCTTCAAATAAAGGAATGAAAATTTTATTCAATTTGAATTGTTTTTCTTAAAACTTTATGAAGAAGAACAATAAGAAGTAAAATAATACGAACAAAAATGTAAAAATAAAATAAAAATAAAAAACAATAATAAAATAAAAATAAAATAAAATGGAAAAAAATAAAAATGAAAACTGAAAATAATAAAATGGAAAATAATAAATACAATAAAAGCACAAATTTAAAATATATAATAAAAATAAATTAATAAAGGTTACAAATTAAAATTTTTAAAAAAATATAAATATAAATATAAATAAGTATATCAATTTCAAATGGAAATGTTATAAAATGGTATTTAATTACTTCGTTTTTACTATCACACAACACGAAATAATGATTTATTTCATTCTCAAATGGTAACCAAAGAGGACGGTGGAATGATAATGATACATTTCATTACCTCGACCATTTTACCTCGACCATTTCATTCTCTTGTCCAATTTATTCCTCTGTTCATTCCATTACCTCATACTAAAGAAACCCTTATTGATTTGCATTAATTACATAGCCTAACTCGACTAGTATATATTGGGACAAAATCTGCTAATTGATTGTTAACTTATATTTAGGATGTATTTTATGATGCATTGTAATTGTGCATTATTTAGTTTCCTTTACTAGGTTTCTTCCAATGGTACACAACCTTGTTGTATCATCTATATAGCCATGTATTCTTCTTCTTTTATATTCATTCAAGTTCAGTAAATCCCTAAACCATTATATGGTATTAGAGCTCTAAACTGCTCAAGCGAGTTCATATGATCCTATGCATCCTTTTTCTTTCAACATGGTAGACAAACCTACAATCATCCAACTCACAGCCTCCACTCATTTTCCAATCAGGCTCACTTCCAGCAACTTCCCTGTTTGATGTAAACAGGTTAAATCCACGCTTATCAGCCTCGAGCTTGAAGCCTTTATCAACTGCAGCAGGGAACCACCCAAGCAATTCATCGATGACAAGGAAGGTAAACAAAAATCGAATTCAGAAAACCTACCTTAGTACCGCCAAGACCAAGTTCTAATTAGTGCAATACTAGGAAGTTGTTCTGATTCCATCCAGCCCCTGATCTCGTCTTCCAGAGCACTGCTCAAAAAGCCTGGGTCAGGCTCAACTCAAGCTATGCAAGTGCCTCATGCTCTCACATCATCTCTCTGAAATCAAAGATGGTTAAAAACCCTCAGGGCAGTCGATCTGTCACTGAATATCTTCAAGATATGAGGTCAATCGCTGACGACCTAGCCTTGCACCGAGTCCGATTGCTGAAGAGGACCTCCTGGTTCATATCATATCTCAACTGGGCGATGAATACAACAACATTGTCGCAGCAATCAAGGTTCGTGAGTCTCCTCCTTCCTACCCAGAACCATTTGAAAAACTGCTTGACTTCGAAAGGGGGATCAAAGAAACTACACCAGCTTTTGAACTAGTGCTGGCCACCACCAACTACACCCATCGGCAGCCAGATCTGCCTCCAACGGTCAACAGGCTCGAAGGAACAGTTAGAGCAGCTCTGGATCAAGGATGAACCGCAATTAGAATCGTAACCGTAAGTTTTGCAATTTTTCAGGGCACGACAAAAAGACTGTAGGAAACTTGCAAAGTTCCTCCTTGACAATCAAATAACAATTGGAGGTTTTCTACCCTCGATCACTGTATCCCTAATTGCTATTGTCACCACCGCTCGTCCCCATCCTTCAACCTGCCTCGCACCATGTCATCTCTGATCGTGCCTCCCTTCACAGCATCTCCGAGTATGGTGGACCAGATGAGATTGTCCTTGGCGATGGTAAAACCCTCTCCATTACTCATACTGGTCACTCTTACATTCACACGCCTAATGGTTCAATCTCTTTAAAAAATGCCTTGTGTTCCTAACATCAAACAACAACTTATTTTTGTTGCTAAATTATGCAAAACTAACCGTGTTTCTGTAGAATTCTTTCCCATACATTTCTTTGTCAAGGATCTTTGCACGGGACGCGCCTAATGCGAGGGGAGAACTACCTTGTTGTCTACTATGCTAACCTTCCATCCACGCCTTAAATCAACTCTGTCATCACTTCTTTGCCTCTTGATTGGCATCACAAGCTTGGGCATCCTTCAATTCGTATTTTTTAATTAGTAGCCAAATGCTTAGGTCTTAATTTCAATCTTCAAAATTTTCATTGTAATTCATGTTCTATTAATAAAAGTCATAAAGTCCCGTTTGGCACAAACTCCTTTTCCACCAACAAACCATTACAACTAGTTTACTTCGATGTATGGGGCCCAGTCCAAGATCCATCGATGGTTTCACATATTACATCATTTTTGTTGATTACCACACAAAATACATTTGGCTATATCCGATGAAACATAAATTTGAGGTTTCCACTCTTTCTCCAATTCTAACAATTGGTGGAAAAGTACTTTCAAACCCCTCTCGTATCTCTTTTCACCGACAACGGTGATGAATACGTAGGTCTATCTTCCTACCTCCAATCTCAAGGTATCTCTCACTTTACCACACCCCCACATACACCGGAACAAAATGGCGTTGCCAAGCGGCGTCACCGTCACATTGTCAAAACCGGCCTACCACTACTCCATTATGCTAGTCTACCCCTCTCGTTTTAGACCCATGCCTTCCAAACAGCGGTCTATCTCATAAACCATCTACCTACTCCTCTTCTTGATTGTCGAAGCCCCTATGAAATGCTTTACAACAAATTACCCACCAATTCCAACGATTACGGTCGAGTTTCCGACGGCTCCTCCATCTTGCGGGGGCGTATTGTGACAAAATCTCCTAATTGATTGTTAACTTATATTTAGGATAGATTTTAGGATGCATTGTAATTGTTTATTACTTAGTTTTCTTTCCTAGGTTTCTTCCAGCCGTACACAGCCTTGTTGTATCAGCTATATAGCCGTGTATTTTTCTTCTTTGTACATTCATTCAACTTCAGTAATGTAATGGTATAAAGATCACAGCACAATATACTCTCGTTTTGGTGAATAATTCTATTATTCCAAATAAGCAAAGTCTTATAGATACAACGGAAGCAAAATTAAATCTAAACAGACTCCAAAAGAAACGGACAAAGAAACTGACTCAACCCTAAAAGACTTCCCCACGTGCATACATGCAGACCCACGTAATGGACTTAAATGACTTGGACTTGGAGTGGGCTGGAACACAACCCATTTTACCTTATTAAATGACCCGACGGAAATAACCCAATAACATAACAAAACCTTCCCTTAAGCTGAAAGTGGGTTTACCCTTCAGCTTAAACCTTCATCTGTTTCACTCCAAGCATCCCTCTCATCTTTTCAAAAATCTCCAACTTCACTGGTTTGGTCATAACATCTGCTATTTGTTCCTCTGTAGGGCAATAATCAAGCTTAACCTTCCCTTGATCCACCAAATCTCGTATATAATGGAAACGCACATCTATGTGTTTGGTGCGTCTGTTCACAATGGGATTCTTCGCAAGCTTAATGGCAGAACAATTATCACATAAAATCCTTAAATGACTAATTCTTCTTCCACCCAGTTCCTCCAAAAGGCCCTTCAACCACACACCATGACAAGCACATGTCGTCGTCGCTATATATTCCGCCTCCGTCGATGATAACGAAACCACCTCCTGTTTTCTCGAGCTCCAACATATAGCGGCATTGCTTAATAGACATACATACCCAGAAGTACATTTTCGGTCGTCTAGATCACGTGCATAATCGCTATCTGTATAAAGTTTTGCTTCTCTGTTTCCCCCCTTTTCATAGAATATACCAAAATCATAAGTTCCTTTCACATACCTCAAAATCCTTTTGGCGATCGACATATGATCTTCACGTGGATCTGACATGAATCTAGAAATAAAGTTGACTGAATATTGTAGGTCGGGTCTTGTAACTGTAAGGTACATGAGACTACCAACAATTTGCCTATAAAGTACCTCATTGGCCCTACCATCATGGCTTGTCTTTGTTATTGCCAAACCAGGCACTATAGGGTTCTTTACTTTATTGCCATCCCATAGACCAAACCTTTTTAGTACATCTACAGCATACTTTTTCTGCATTATACCAATTCCATCCTCATTTTGTTTAACTTCAACACCCAAAAAATACCTCATCTTCCCAAGGTCTGTCATCTCGAACCGTGCCTTCATGGATGCTTTAAATTCATGACAAAATTGTGGATCATTGCTTGTGTATATCAAATCATCCACGTATACACTCACAATACCTATTTTTTCTGAATCTTTCTTAATAAATAGGGTATGATCATAACTACTTCTCGTGAATCCTTCTTGTAAAAAATACCCTTCAAGCTTTTTGAACCAAGCGCGAGATGCTTGCTTCAACCCATATAACGCCTTCTTTAACCGGTAGACTTTATGCTCTTCGCCTTTAATTTCGAACCCCGGAGGTTGAGTAATATACACGGTTTCCTTCAAGTCCCCATATAAGAAAGCCGTTTTTACGTCGAGCTGATATACCACCCACCGTCTTTGTGCTGCAATCGACAATACCGTACGAATAGTATCCCACTTTGCTACCGGAGCATAGACCTCCTCATAATCAACTCCATGTTTTTGTGCATAACCTTTAACCACCAATCTAGCTTTATACTTATCTACCTCTCCCTTTTCATTTAGTTTTGTTTTGAAAACCCACTTAACCCCAATGGGTTTTACACCGTATGGAGGATTTGTGAGCTCCCAAGTTCCATTTTTCTCTATGGATTTCAGCTCACTTCGCATTGCAACTCGCCACTTCTCTTCTTTACACGCTTCCTCATAACAAGTGGGGTCCTCAGACGAGCTAAACATTGCCATAGCGACCTCATCCTCATCTGAGAGACCTTCCCCACTTCGGTAATCCCTCATCCATGCAGGTGTGACTGTTTTACGTCGCGTTTTGATACTTGGAGCTAGAGTATCATGAGTCTCAGCGCCTTGATGACTACCACTGTTACTCTCTTCGCTTTGTGTACTCGAACTGGTTGATGGAGGGGAGTTTTGCGCTGTTACGGGGGAGTTGTTTTCAGCTTGGTTCTCTGTATTTGCAGCATCTTCTACAATGACATCTGACTGTTCCTCATCATCCGGTATCACCAACTTATGTGAACCTAACTTTTCTTCAGTCCACTCCCACCTTTTGTCTTCATCAAAAACGACATCTTTGCTGATAATTATCTTTTCTTTCACCGGGTCATAGAGTCGATATGCCTTCGACTCCAAACTAATGCCTAAGAAAATGCATGTCTGACTTTTGTCATCAAGTTTACTTCTTAACTGTGTTGGCACATGTACATACCCAATGGATCCAAAAACTCTAAAATAATCCACGTTTGGAGTATGGCCAGACCATACCTGTTCTGGTACTTGATCTTGCAGTGAAGTTGTAACACACCTGTTCAGTATAAAGCAAGCCCAACTAGTGGCTTCTGTCCACAACCATTTTGGCAAACCCTTTTCAAGCAACAAACATCGAACCATATTCATTATCGTCTTGTTTCTCCGTTCTGCCACCCCGTTTTGTTGGGGTGTGTATGCAGTAGTCAACTGCCTCTTAATACCATTCAGTTCACAGAAATCATTGAAAGCCTTTGATGTAAACTCCCCACCCCTATCACTTCTTAAAGATTTTATTCTAGTATTTGCTTCATTTTCAACCTGGACTTTGAATCGCTTGAATGTTTCAAAACTATCACTTTTGTTTGCCAAGAAAAACACCCATCCTTTTCGTGAAAAATCATCAATAATTGAGAACACGTACCTTTTACCACTCTGAGAGATGGGCTCAATAGGTCCACATAAGTCTACGTGAAGTAGTTCCAGTTTACTTGTAGCCTTCCAAGAGCTCTTACGTGACATTGGATCTCGTTGTTGCTTGCCTTTATTACACACTTCACACACCACATGTTGATCAACGACCTTGGGTAACCCTTTCACCAGTTGGCGATATTGCATGGTTCGTATGGACTTGTTATTCACGTGACCAAAACGCCTATGCCACAAACTAGATGTACTATCCTCCTCCACCTTCAAGCAGTTGATTCGTGTTCCTTTAGCAGTGGCGTTTACCAAAAACATGCGATTTCTAGTCATAGTTGATGTCGCAATCAATCCTCTGTTTGGATGGAATACCTTACACGTCCCGTGCTTGATTATTATCGTCAATCCCTTCTCCTGCAGTTGTCCAATACTTAACAGACTAGAGGTAAGATCTGGCACATAGTAAACTCTTGTGATAATTTGGGTTACATCTTCTACCTCCATTCGAACATCCCCAAGGCCCATCACTGTTAAGCGTAAGTCATTTCCCAACTTAATGGTATGCTTGAAGCTCTCATCCAAATTAATAAACCAGTCTTTACATCCCGTCATGTGGTTCGAGCAAGCGGAGTCCAAGAACCATATCCCTTTCTTCGGTTCCTTGTGCAAATCTGCATGTGTCATAAGCAACAAATCTTCTCCTTCGTCAAATTCGGCATAATTCACCGTGCGTTCAGTCTTGGGACATTCATAGGCGAAGTGTCCCATCTGGTGGCATCGGTAACACTCGACTACAGATTTATCAAAACTTCCTCGTCCTCTTCCTCGACCTCGGCCTCGGCCTCTAAACGAGCCTCGACCACGTCCTCTATTAAATCCTCCATTCATATCTGTCTCCACTTTGAGCACTTGATCTTCAGCAGCAATGCTCTTTCCCTTGACTTTTTGTTCATGTACCAAGAGTGAACTTTGAAGTTCATCTACTGTTAGCGTGTCGGTATCCTTCGATTCTTCGATAGTACACACCACGAAATTGAAGTTTTCGGTGAGGGATCGAAGAATCTTCTCCACTATCTTAACTTCATTCAACTCCTCACCGAAATTTCGCATTTCATTCGCCACTGTTAACACCCTACCAAAGTAATCAGTTACGCCCTCTCCGTCCTTCATTTCGAGAAGCTCGAACTCTCTCCGTAGCCTCTGTAATTGGGCCCTCTTGACACGTGTATTCCCTTGATATTTCGTCTTCATGGCTTCCCAAATCTGCTTTGCGGTATCCTTCTTCGTTATGGTCTTCAATATTTGTTTGTCAATGGACTGAAACAAATAATTTTTCGCCTTAAGATCCTTGAGCCTCTGTTCTGCATTTAACTCGGCATACCCTGGATCAATGACCATCCAGTACTCTTTGGATCGCAACAACGTCTCCATCAGCAAGCTCCAATGTTCGAAATCACCATCAAACTTGGGTACACTTGGGACTTGAAAGTTGGAATTCGCTTCAGCCATGATGAACTACGACACTCTCTCTTTGATTCTCCCAGTATTGTGCTCTGATACCACTTGTAATGGTATAAAGATCACAGCACAATATACTCTCGTTTTGGTGAATAATTCTATTATTCCAAATAAGCAAAGTCTTATAGATACAACGGAAGCAAAATTAAATCTAAACAGACTCCAAAAGAAACGGACAAAGAAACTGACTCAACCCTAAAAGACTTCCCCACGTGCATACATGCAGACCCACGTAATGGACTTAAATGACTTGGACTTGGAGTGGGCTGGAACACAACCCATTTTACCTTATTAAATGACCCGACGGAAATAACCCAATAACATAACAAGTAAATCCCTAATACCAATATAGTATATATAAAGACTACCAACCTTGGGGAACAAGTTGTCTTTTTAGAATCCTATTACAAACCAAATATCTATTAGACCAACTCGCCTAATAACTAAATATGTTTAAACTTCCATGTCTAAACATTAAGCCCAATTCGCTTTGCTTCTTCCTTACGGATGGGCCCGGCCCATCACCGAGATTGAGCCTAAGTGAATTAGCTGACCAACAAGTAAATGGTCATTTTGCAAAAAGACAAGGTCAACTTGTTTAGTTTTGTGATTTTCCCAAAAAATAGTAGCAAAAACTTCAACCAAAACCTCCGGCCAAAAAACTATAACATACGATTTAAAATATTCCTTCCAATTCTAAAAATTGAATTTTGGAATAAGTCTTTTAGAACAAGAAAAGATGGAAGACAGCAGACAAATTAAGGACGTGAGCTACGTAGAAGGCAAGAAGTTTTAGTGTTGATTTTTTTTTTTTCTTTTTGGTTTTATTGGAGTATTTGTGAAATCATTAGAAAAAACTTGAACGGCGAATTTATCCTACTGCTACTCTTAAATTACTTCAATTATACTATTGTTTGGGTTTTAAGCCGAGACATCCAACTAAGACGAGAAATTCTCTACCAAATAGCAAAAAGGAAAACTATACCAAGTAGGAAAAAACTATCTTATCACATAAATGAGTGGAGGACTAAAGGGGTAAAATGGGTATTCTGAAACTAAAGGGGTCCAAGTAAGGTACATCAAATTTGATAGAAAAGACTTGAAAAAATTTAAATTTCCGAGAAGATAAACAAGATAAATGAGATGATTACCACTTTGCCTTTTTGAATGAGGATTCCTTCATATAACATGTCGTAGAGATCCTTTTTCTTTTTGGTATAACGGATCTCAGGGGTTCCTGACTGTTTGATTATTTCTTTGTAGTCACTCGGCAGTTTGGGCTCCCACATTTCGCAATCCACCTATATATTAGTTAAACAAGTTAAATTGTATGTAAATTCTCCATTTGCATTCTGACATGTGAGAAAATTATTCTAGGTCATGTAAAACAAACAACTTACTTGGAATTCCTTGGCTTCATTAAGTTGTGCTATCACCTCTGTTGCTGTTGGCCGCTGATGCCAATCATCATGTAGGCACTTATGGGCAATCTTTGCAAATGTAGACAATGATTGTGGCACAATTTGTTCCTTTATACCCTCAAACACCAACTCATTAATTTTGTTTTGTTCATAGTAGTTTTTAGCCAAAGGACATAGAGGTTCTGAGTTATGCATAGTTGGATACACCATTCTCCCACATAAAATCTCAAATAAAACCACACCAAGGGAATATATATCAGTAGCTTTGCTTATTATACTTGTTTTCCCGGATGTTGGGTCAATGTACCATTGAGTACCTGCAGTATTCTCGATGACATAGCTGATTTCCTTCTTATTTGGACTTATCAAAGACAGATGAAAATCGGTAATTTTTGCTTCCCAGTCCCCACTTAATAGAATGTTACTACTTTTAATATCCCTATGTATCACGGCCTCTTGTCTGAGAACACCTCCATGAAGAAAATCCAACCCTCTCGCAACATCGATGCATATGTCAAGCCGTTTCATCCACATATGTCAAGCCGTTTCATCCATGTAAGATCAACGTTGTCCATCCAGTTATCGAGACTTCCATTAGACGCATACTCATAAAGAATGAACCTTTCATCCATTTCGTCACAGTAGCCTTCTATACCAATGACATTCCTGTGTTTAAACTTTAAAAGAATTTCTAGCTCTCGATAAAATTCAGGATCTCCTTGACTAGACATGCTATCCATCTGAAACCTCTTTGCAGCAATGATTTTTTGTCCATTAGCATGTGAAAGCTGTCCTTTAAACGTCTTCCCTAATGCTCCCTCTCCAATGTAATTCTTATGACTGAAATTATCTGTGGCATATTTTATGTCTTCAAATGAAATTTTAACGATGCCCATGCCTTTTTCCTGTGAATAATTAGACTCATCAAGTATGTACTTAAATGAACCCAACTAAACTATAATTAATTAGTATATACTGTTTTTACATTCACAGTTCCCAAGTGACTGTCACGTACGTCTTGTTTTTTTTATATAATGGAGAATGCATCATAAACTAGAAGGAAGCTAGCTAGAAGGGTGCAATTCAATACATTAAACTTTTACATGCAAGGTTGAGGTCTAACCTCCAACGTAACCAATTATAGTTGGCATTTGGACTCCTATAATTTAAATCAATCAAACAGATCAAGAAGCTGTTGGCACACGTGATCTAATTCACGTCCTACACAAGTCGGTGTTGGGAGCTAGTAGACAAGTTGGTTTATTAGTACTTAGATTTGTGGTAGCTTTCTAATATGTTTGCTTGGTATACAATACAAGTTAATTTGTTCAGAGACTATAAATAAAGGCTAAGTTAAGGATACAACTTAGCCTATAAATAAAAAATAAGGAATTACATCCAAATCCAAGGCAATATTAGCGGCCGACCTAAAACTGTAACGATTACAAATATTTATGGTCCACATGACTCATCGTCTAAATCTGCCTTATGGCTCCAGCTGGAGTCGGTGAAGTTTAAAAGACATCCAGTGTTATTAGTAAAGGTAAGGACAAAACTTGCAAAACGTGCAAACCTAAAGGACAAATTTGTAATTTACTCAATTATTTATATTATTATATAAATAAAAAGAACTATCTTATTAGATAAAAATATAAAAGAAATGGTAATGTGAAAATAATTGTGTGTTTGTGGGAAGGGCTTCATTGTTGGAAAGGTGACTGAAAAACTAATAGGGTATGCTGACTGAGACTGTTTGTAGAAAAGACGGTTGTTAGTGTCGTTGATGGTCTTAGATTTTGATTTACATTCTAGAGCATTTTTGTTTTTTTAATTAAAATTAATAGTAATATCACTTAAACCGTTAGTGTTGTGAACTGAAAATACAATATGTGTCATACCATACCGGATGAATTTTGCAATTTACTCCTTTATAACTTTTTCTTAAATTTGTGGAATTTTTAAATATAACTTTTTTTTTACTATACAAGCCATATAATGATATATAGTTATGATATAACTAATGAAAACTTACTTGGATTTCTAGTGCTTGCTTAAGTTGAATTAGCACTTCACCTGCCGTTGGCCTATCTTCTCTATTTTCATGTAGGCACTGAATAGCAGTTCTTCGGAATATAGTCAGAGACTGCGGCACAATAGGTTCAGTAGCCCCCTCAAACACCATCGCATCCAGTTTTCCTTCTTTGTAGAGCCTTTTCATCATAGGACCTAAGTCACCATCTTTCATCCGAAAGTCTGGTGAGTACGCCAATCTCTTGAGCATGATCTCAAATAAAACAATACCAAATGAGTATATATCACATTCTTTGCTTAACACCTTTGTCCTTGCATATTCCGGGTCCACGTAGGACCATTTGCCTGCAACAATCATATCGGGAATGCTTTGGCTTTGTAGATCCTGATCTATGGGATGCATTACCGATTGTCCAAACCTAGCAATTTTTGCGTTCATATCACCATCAAGTAGAATGCTTCGGCTTCTAATGTCCCTATGAATCACCACCTCCCCCGTTACCAGACCTCCATGAAGGAAGTCCAACCCACTTGCAATGTCAATACAGATCTTAAGACGTTTACCCCATGTAAGACTAACGTCGGATAGATGCCTGTCAAGACTTCCGTTCAACGCAGGCTCATGAACCATGATTCTTTCTCCTTCTTCCTCACAATAGCCTAAGAGAGCAATGACATTCTCATGTTTGTACTTCATTAGAACTTTAAGCTCTGCCTCATAAACCATGACTCTTTCTCTTCTACCAGGACAATGCAACCGGTCCACCTCAATGCTGGTGGTATATTCATTAGCACGTGATGAAACTATTCCTCTATATGTCTCCCAACATCTATCACGTCTGATGTACTTTTCATGACTGAAGTTACCTGTGGCTAACAGTATGTCTTCAAGTGAAATACGTAATATGTCTTTGCGGTTTTCCTGTGAATCATTAAATAATTAATCAAATTGATAATTAATTCCAGAAATGAATTAATTAAAATTCTTATGAAGACTATGTACTGCCTAAAGTTGCAGTATATATTATTCGTGCCTAAAGTTATGTTAGTTTAATTGGGTAGTAATTTTAAAGAAGGTTGTTGCATAAAAGTATATAACTAAACATCCTACAACAACAAATAAGTATCTAAATAATATTATATAAAAATAAAAATGATGACTCCATAACTTATAATTGTGGATTATTCATAATCAGATACGTACTCCTTGATCGAGACGATAGGTTTTACAAATTAATAGCGGAACAGTACGTAACAATACTCTTCCCAATCAATAACATGTATAACTAAAACTATATGTCCACCAATGGACAAATAATTACACAATTTCCAAGTAATTCTAAAATTGGCTAAGAAACATAGAAGTCCAATACATAGTTTCATAATGTTTTAGTAACTTGCTAAAAAGGAAACTGAGTATGCGGTCTTATAATATTTTGAGCAATTTAAATACTAGACATAAACCACTGTTAGTCACGACATCCATAAATCAAATTAAAGACTTGCTTGAAGAGGGAAAAAGGTTCTATATTTTAAACATAAACTTACTTCAAAGAGTAGGGCTTTCTCAAGTTCCATGACTACGACTTCCATTGTTGGACGCTTAGTTTGTGCTTCTGCCAAACACTCATATGCAATTTTGGAAAACGTGTCCAATGACTCTTGATCGGGTCCTCTTATAACTGAATTAAAGATGGTTTTGGTAACATGTTCTATTATTTTAGGATCTACCATTTCCTTAACTGTTCCTTTATTAAAGTGTTGTCTTGCTAAGAGTGCCAGCCCATTCTCTTCGGTGTACTTTGGATCATAGGATAATGTCCCAAATAGAATCTCGAAGAGGACTACTCCGAAACTGTAAATGTCTGATTCTGTTTTCAACTTAGCATCCTTGCTATATTGTGGATCCATGTACCCTGGTGTACCTGCAATTGATCTAAAAAACCGAGTGTATTCCCCGTCACTGAGAGAAGGAAACACGGAGAGCCCAAAGTCACCGATCTTTGCTTCAAAATTCTCATCCAACAGAATGTTGGCACTCTTTATGTCACGGTGCACTATCTCGTGTCTGTCTTCTTCAGCAGTGTGAAGGAAACTCAATCCCTTTGCAGCATCAAGGCAGATTTTCACACGGTGCGTCCAACTATCATTATTAATTTTTCTATGTTTTGAAAAAAAATAATGATTGAGACTCCCATTGGAAGCGTACTCATAGATTAAGATCATTGCAGGACCTTCGTCGCAAAAGCCAAGTAAAGTAATGATGTTGGATTGCTTACAACTCGTAAGCATTTCAATTTCTGCATAAAACCCACGTTCTTCTATCTCATCTCCCGTATCGATGATGCGCTTGATAGCAACTTTGGTGCGTGTTTTGGGTACATCAGGTTTATTCTCACTATCAATTGCAAAATCATATCCTTTATCTATATGGTCAAGTTCTGCTGTGTACACTGAACCAAATCCACCTGACGCAATGCAATATTTTGAAGCAAACTTCTCGGTGGCCTCCAATATATCAGCAAGCCGAATCCTCATATGTTCTAAGTTCTTCAGCTGCAACAATATGTGTTTAGAGAAAAGGAGGGTGTTGCAGTCTGTACTTTCAATTATTTCCTAGAATGATTTTTTTCCCCTTATAATGCAACTTTTAGAGATTATATTAAGAGTGAATTACTATTTGGCCCCTGTGGTTTTGTCCATTTAACCATATAAGTCCGAAAAGGATTTTTCTTTCGTATTAACCGCTAGGGTTTTTATTTTTAACCCTTTGGAGGTTTTGGCCCCTTACACTAACACCATTAACAAATCTCAGTTAAATGTAAGCATGTGCCCTATGTGAGGCAATACAATAATAATCAAACTTTTGTGAATGATTTGATCTTTCACCAACTCTTAACCCATTTGACCAGTTCAACTGTTCAACACCTTTGAATGTTTCCATTTTGAGCAAATATAGTTTTGTCCTCATATTTCAAGAACTAAAGAAAATATTGATTTTGTATAGAAACGTTTTTCTGCATATTCAAGCTTCTTTCTGGTGTATTTTAGGCAAAAAGTTGAGTTAGGGGTGTATTCTATATTGCCTCTCATGTGAGGGGCAAATGCTTGCATTTAACATAGATTCCTTAATGGTGTTAGTGTAAGGGGCCAAAAGTGTTAAAAATATATAAAAAACCTAGGGGTTAATACATGAGAAAAATCTTTTTTAGACTTATAAGGTTAAATGGATAAAACCACAGTGTCCAAAATATTAATTCACTCTAATATTAAACTTTCTTTTTATAGTGTTTTACTTTTGCAGAGTATGTGTGTTAATTAATTTTAACCTTCAACTTCAAATGAGGGGCAAATGCTGCCTACCAACACTTGGGTCCTTCGAACAAATTAATGCAAACAGAAAACCATGCTATTTACAAAAATCACCACAAATAGAAAATAAACTTTTTACCTTCAACTTCAAATGATGGGGTACTGTACGTTCAACTGCAACTGTTGATTGTTCCTGTAATGTCATTGCAACCAAGAAGAAAAATATTATTGAAGTTATAATAGGCTGTTATGACATATATGATCATGATGAAACTATAGTCTCACATTATTTTCACACATCTGTTGAAATGTCAATGCTTTCTCAAGTCTTCTGAGTACCTCCTTCATATTTGGTGGTGCTCTCCGATTGATGAGGCAATTATATGCGGTTTTTGAAAAGACGGTGAATGACTGTTGGTCCATTTGGCGAAAAAGATCCGGATCAACCAATTTATGCAATTCCCCGTTTTCATAATGGAATATGGCTAATGGAACTTGAAAGCTATTATCATCTTTTGAAACGAATGCTTCCGTACCGCACAGGAGTTCAAACAATACAATGCCAATGGAGAAGACGTCGGACTTGTATGTCCCAATTCCGAGCTTTTCATATGCCAAGTCTAGATGTCCCGCTGGTATCGTCATGGAATATTCGAAGCCAGATATTTTGGCCTCCCAGTTTTCGTCTAATAAGATCGAATTACTGTTGATGTTATGATGAATCACGCTAAATTTGCGTCCCACATCATTATGCAAGTAACTCAATGCACGCACCACACCAATGCTTATCTTCAATCTTCTCTTCCAGTCAAGTGTGGGGCCACTTAAATGCATGCGGAGACTTCCATGGGTGACATACTTGTTTATAATGAGCATCTCATTGTTCTCATAACAAAACCCGACATTCGAGACCATGTTTTCATGCTTAAGACGAGAAAGAATTGAAATCTCCTTGTCAAACGCCATCTCTTGCAACCAAAAACTATAATCTAGCCTTCGTACAGAGACATCAATTAACTCCCCCGATTCTGGGTCTGGGAGTCGCCCTTTGTAAATCTTTCCAAGAAATCCTTCTCCAATGAAATTTTCATCAGCAAAGTTGTTGGTGACAGATGCTATATCTTTCAATGGGATCTTTTGGGGTTCAGACATCCTGTTTCGGTTTTGCAATGAATGTTAGAACTTGAGAATAGAAGATATTATGCAAGAAAACAATGACATTACCGTACATAGAAAGATGATGTATATGCAGTAGTGGTTTCAAGATTTCTAACTAGGGATCGAAGACCGATGCAAGCTTATAGCGTACAACCTAAGAAATACTGGCCTGTGAAACAAAATTGAACTGTTAGGGCAGAACTGAAGCAAGGCAGCAGTTTTGACACTTGAAACTGCACTTGAACCTACAGAAGTTCTGATCCTAGTACTTCTACTAGAATAAGATTGTAAAAACTTTGGTCACTGCTCTTTTGGAGTCCTTACACAGTTGCACATGTTCAAATGTTTTGGAGGTCAATTGGTGCTAACATTGGTTCATTGGTAGAATAAAACAAAAGTAGAATGTTGTTGAATTCAGATATCAAAACAGGCATCAGATTTTACATTGGCATTTCATCGAACACTTGGTATGCATTTATGCATTTATTCAATACAGGTCAAAATGGATTTGTTTAAGACTAGCAAGATCTTACATACAAGATTATGGATCAGAAAATATCATATGCAGAAGAGTCAACCATACAATTTTCGAATGATGCATTATTACACACAAACATAAGTTATGAATTTTTACTACTTAGAATTGGAACACTGCAGAAACTTTTCAAATTATAAGTTTATAACGAATATACAAAATTGTAACTCATGCAGTGGACATTGTACCTTGCTCTATATATTTAGCTCGGAGAAGTATGAAGGAAGCAAAAATCTGCCGGAAGATTATTCAAGATTGATGATTTGTCTGACCGTTTCCCTCGTAAACGGTTCTTTCATGCTTATGTAGATCTGGGGACGGGTGGCTTGGAGAGACGTTGACTTTAATTTTGGATGCGAGTTTGATAGTAAAACTACAACAACCTCTATTTTATATAATCAAATTTATTCACAATTCTTTAATGGTGATTATGCACGATACATACTCGTGAGCTTTACCGGTTGTGTATAAAATTTTAAAACATATTAATTGTTAAAGGCAACTTTCGATCAAATTATAGTTTCAAATCACAAAGCAAATAGCTCGGTATAATGCCGGGTCGGTTGACATTGAAGATTGAAAGGTTTTTCATTTGAGATAATAGAGCGGGTTATTAAAAAATAAAATACAAAATACATCATTTGAGACCAACCATATTTCCCAAGCTAATGAGTTTGACCTGAACGTATCCAGAGATACATAATCCAAAACTACAATCAATTAACACTACTACGAGTTCTTAGGAGATTTATCACCTCTGATCAAAATAAACACCCAAACATCATACAAAATCATGTTTCAAATAAATTCAATTCATTGGAGCATTTTATTGTAAACTGATTCTACACTAATAACAATATCAATTGTTAACCCAGTTTGACTAATTTTATACCTCTATATATGGCGTATAAAAAGAAAAAGAAAAAAAAAACTATTGACTCCAATGGTGGACCTAGGGCAACCTTTAGGGTTTCACCCGACACCCATGGATTTTTTTGGCGGTGTGTTATTTTTTTGATTTTTTATGAAACGAACCCCATAAAATTTTTACACCGACCCTCAATTCAAAAAAAAAGAGGTTATAGTTTTAAAAAAGTTTTCAAATCACTAATAATTAATACACACAATAATATTAATAATATTTACAGTTTTAAATTTTTAACCCGCTTACCTAAATCCAATTACTCATACCCATCTCTATTAATTTAACCAAGACCCAACAGTTTTAAGCAAAAAAAAACTCAAAAAAAACATATTTGGAAATTGGGGCTGAACTTACTTATCACGTACGAAACAAAATACTGATTTGGTGCACTCGGAAGGAATTGCAATCCACACAGAGGACATGAGGCGGACTGCGGACACAACGCTCGCCACTCAGAAATCCCTCAATCGGAATTGCGTAACCGAATTCGAGATGAAAATTTAAACGATAGTTGCATATGTTATTTAGATAAATAGTTGCTTAAAAAGTGTCTAAAGATAATATGATTAATAGGTTTCAAAAAATAAAAACCGTAGAGAGCAAGTTTAAGTGTTTTGTGATTTTTTAAGTTGAGGAATGATGAATGTTGTTCTAAGTTTTTTATATGTTTTTCTTGTTTTGTAATTTTATTTTCGAATGACGATTGACCCATCACCCGACCCGACCAGAACCGAACCTGTCTAAATAATTGTATATAGGATGGACGATCAAACACCGAAAATTTTCAAACCCCATAAAAAAATCATGGGTTCACCACTGACTAACCCTCCTGAATTTAGGAAATTTTATTTTTTCGACGGCTATATGGGGTGTACAGGGCTGCCAGTGATGATTTAAAATTCTTGTGCACTACAAGTCTACAATCTAATATCTAAAATTCCTATGCATTGCGATCTAACATGTCTAATATTTCTTCAAAAATTGCTTCTAGAGATGATTTAGATTACTATACGGTCTAAATACGATCTAAGATGTCTAATATTCCCCTGTAAGCTAAGCCCGAGGAGCAACACTTAGTTTGGACCTTAAGACTAGAAATCTCTAAGATGGTAGTGGCTTTGTAAATACATTTGCAATTTAATCGTCTATGGAGATGAAGTGAACCAATAGTTTGGCTTGAGAACCTGATCGTGAACAAAATGGAAGTCCACTTCAACATGTTTTGTTGGGCATGAAACATGGGATTAGCTATTGCACCCAGATTATCGCACCACAATGTAAGAGTAGACTTGAATGGGACATGTAACTCATGTAAAAATGTTTGCCACCAAGTTAGTTCAATGTGTCTGCAATAACTTTGTACTAAGATTTTATAGATGACAAGAGACAGTTTTATGTTTGCTCACAGACCAGGAGACAAGATTCGACCCAATATATATAGCATAACCCCCTATGGATCGACGCACATTGGGACACCTAGCCTAGTCAGCATCAGAGAAGGCACATATACAGTTATGAGTGGCATTAACATAGGCATGAAGGACCGGTGCAGACTGTTGTCGAATCAGAAGACCATGAGTGACAGTGCCCTTCAAGTAACGTAGGATGCACTTAATAGTGGATCAATGGTTTTCTGTCGGCGAATGCATAAACTGGCAGACCTTGTTGACTGCATATGTAATATCGGGCGTGACAGCGTGCCATATTGGAGAGCCCCAACCACCTATGGATATATTATTGGGTTCTCAAAGGAGGGACTATCCCCCAAGGCAAGGTTTACCACCAAATCACGTGTTAAATTTGCTATAGTTGAATAAGAAACCAACAAAATATGTGTGCCACGTGGCATCCACCTAGATCGCCACGTGATATTACACTATTGGATAAAGGGGTTAGTATTCCTATTGCACTTTGTTTTATATAAGCAACTAGATTTTACAATCTCGTGTTGTGGAGATAACACAGGTGAATAAAACAATGACATTGCAAAATGGTACGTAAAAAGTGAAAATACAAAAAAACTACGTAAAAATGTTAAAACTAGAAGTCTAGTTAAATATAATACAAAAAATAGATACCTAAAAGCGAATGTATAAAATTATAAACTTAAATCAATGAAACGCTTTAATAAAAACGATATAAAATCAATAAAAAAATTAAAAAACAACATAAAATAAAAACAATAAAAACTGACACATCAGCTAAAATAATTAAATACTTAAAAACAACCGTGTAAAACAAAAACTAAATCAATAAAAAAACGCTTTAAAAATAAGTTAGAAAATGAACTCTACGTTAAGATGTGTGTTACTTTTAGATAAAAACAAAAAAAAAGTACTTATGTCACGTGACAATACCATGTGTCCCCACATGCGTAATAATTTGTCGTCAAATCACGCGATAGTCGGTATTTCTATTGTGTTTTACTTTGTTTTATAGATGAATTATTGTGTTTCCTAATAGTTTTTTTTTTTACGGTAAATTCGAATCACTGATGGGCCACTTGTTCATCCGATCATCTCTATTCCTCGAGTATAGGACCCGAAGAACACCCTTAGGAGGGAATCTGCCATACGTGAAAAAACCGTTTGACCCAACCTAAAACCCTTAATTTTTTTACCACAAGTGAGGCTTAAGCCCAAAAATCCAAATTATCTACCTAAAAATCATTGGCTTCCTAGTTGTTAGGTGTTTGTATATACAAATATTTTACTTAAAAGAATGGTATTATACTATTATGACATGTGAGAAGCTGAAAAATTAGGTTTGTGGTCCATCCCACGTGGGCAAACCATGGTTTTAGAATTTAGGCGATAGTTGAGTACCTGACCAACCAACTCTCTCCTTATAAAAACATAAAAAGAGTTGAATAAACCATCAACCTCCCATATTTTTGGGCAAAAATTGCCAATTGTCCACACGGAAACACAAAGAAAAAAAAAGAAAGATGGTGCTAACAACCACCTGCTGCCTCAACCCTCGGCCACCTACCGCCCCTCCCGCCGCCACTCAACCACCGCCATCCGCCACGTAAGTCAACTTAACCACCGGTCAACCACCACCATCACTCGCCTTTGATCTAACCATTTGTTTTTGACATGTTATTTTGTTGTGATCATGTAGGCCAAAGATGGAGATCTCTTGGAGGAAGCAATGTGTAGTTGGGATGGCATGTGTGATAATTGGTCTACAAATGGAGGGCATAGTGGGAAATAACCATGATCTCGCGATTGCCATCGAGCCGAAAGCCGCTATAGAGTCAAAGGTGAAGGGAAACAAGTGGAGTAACAAAAGAATATGCCCGGCATGGGAATTGAATTCCCTGGAGACGGTCGTGCCAGAAGATCTCCCACGACCATCAGCAAAACGTCGGTGGGAGGCAGTTGGTGATCGTTTAAGAGATGATCCGCCACATAAATCTTCCACCACCATCATCACCACCCCAGGTGGTGGTTGTTTCACTTTGTAGATACTTGATCACTTAATTAAAGGTGTAAATATCATACTAAGATACTTGTTTATATCAAATACTTAGATTGGAACATTATTTGACATGTTCTTAGTAACAAAAATTGAATCTTTTTCCTTTATTGATTAGAAATGCATAAAGTGTTTGATGTTAATGTTATGAACTCAACAGATCATACGTTGTGACGTGTGCAACGTTATAAACACGCATTTAATGAAGTGTTTATGTTTCCGTGTATAAGTATTGGATACCTTACATGGTTACTTTACGAGACATGTGACACGAAAAATACACGAGGTCAGAGGTCAAAACTGAAAGAATCGAACCTTCTACGAATTCTGCTAGTAGCAATTTTTTCTACGAGATTTTTATTTATTTATATGTTCTTTGTCATATAATTGAGAGTATTTTTTATTTTTGTTAAATTATATTAAATAAATTATTGATAATAATTATTTCTAAAAATATCTTTGGTTGGTGAAGGAGACTATTATCAGAAATTTGTAGTACAAACTTGTTGAAGTACAATTACAAGGAGTAGGAGTACAAGAAAGAGTTTTAACCAACCATGGTCCACCAAAGAGTTGGGGTTGTCTAATTGATCACTCTTTTACAAGATGTTGATGCGACTGTCGTCTATTGATCCATTTCAACTTGATTACAATGAATCTAAATATGTTGCACAAGATTAACTCTTTCTTGAAAACTAAGTTTATAAAAGAGTAAATTACAAGAATGAGATTAAAACCATGACGATTGTTAGAAAATCACTAAGTCTGTCTCCAACGCTAATGTCCGTCTTTCCCACAAACAGTCTTAATTGGCATGTTACACCAGCTTTTTACCCATCATTTACAATTCTTCCCACAAACAGATTTTATCCTCAACGTTAAAAATATTCGTTCTTCCCACATACAACCCCATTAAATAATACAATGTGAGAGGAAAAAAGAAAAGGAACGGATGCCTCACGTCCCAACGAACAACCCCTATATGCAACCCATAAACACCATGCCATGTCAACAGACGAACACCTCCATCCCTTGTGACAGAGACAGTCTAAAAGTAAGGAGGTTCACTGTTCGATTCAGTCGTTTGAATGAAAATTCAAAGCGCGACGGCTAGTTATGATTTCAGGAAACAACACACCAAACCAGCCGAATTAAGTGAGGTCAAATCATATGGTTTTAGCGGTATGCGATTTGACCCATTCAGGGTATACATTTATAATATGGGTTGTATATATAGATTGGGTCAATATATCTACACATGAACAAGGGTTTGAGGCTTTAGACCATCCTGCAATGAAGAAAAACATCGTTTCGTAAACTACAAACAAAAACTTGTGAGGTTAAACGGGCATTAGACGGTTTGTTTTCAACGGTCCATGAACGAGCAAGGCTCACTAGCACTTGAGTCATATTTTTATCGCTAAGCGCACAGCACGAAACCAAAAAATAGTAACATAAATGACTTGTAACAAGTCTTGAAACTAGTATAAAGAAAAACAGAAAGAAATTCACCTTTTTTAAATTGAAAAAAGTTACATCTTAATCGTAAACCGAATCAAACAGCTCAAGAATCACAAGAATATGTTTTCTGTAAATTTATTTTACGAAATCGAAAGAATCTACATCCACTAAACAACAGGTGATGATCAAAACATTAGTTGGAATTAAATAATCAAACAGAATCAACCAGATTATTGTGTTTTAGTATCTGATAACTCTAAATTGGATGAAGATAACCTAACAGAATCAACAGTTTTGAGTTGATCAAGTTGTCTCTTACCACGGCGAAGCAAATACTCGATATGTAGAAAATTCTTGCGATCAATTGACTGTGAATTTTTTCGAAACTCAGCTGATACAAGCGATTCAATGTGCACCCGGTTTTCAGGAGTTTTGGAACGTGCGGCTCTTAGAAATCCTCTGTATAATGAAAGAACTTGCTTTTGAATTCCAGATAGCTTTTGTGCCCGCAATGCTCCCATTGAATATTATTTCCAGGGATTTGCTTTTGGTTATAGATTCAAGTAAATACTGTTTTTTTTAGCTCTTATTATTCCCCCCTGCATAACAATAAAAAAGAGGAGTTTGTTATGATGGTATGTAATGGAAATGTATAAAGATCAATCTTGACATACTTTTGTGCATGGTTAATAAGCTAGATAATTCAGTAAAAACTTTTTACCATTTTAGAACGGTTTAAAACAGAATGGGTCAACTCGTGTTCAACAGCTAAATAATTCTGTTTACTTCTGAAATTTATAAAAATAAATACTAATAACGGCAAGTTTATTTTACATTTGCAACTGAAGATAATATAATGTAGTGCCAAAAAAATTAATGACACATAGATGGTGCTATATACTTGTTTATCTAGAAATTGGACGATTTGGGTTATATTTTACTTCACGTAGCAAAAACTGTGTAGGTTGGGTCAGACTGAATTATGGGTCAAAGCGCGTTAAATTAACTTCAAACAGGTAGCTTTTAAGAAGCGGTCAAATGGAATAAGGGTTGGAACCAGTGGCGGACCTAGGATTATTTTTATTTTTTTTCATAGGGGTCACTATGTATAAGTGTTTGGATGTGTCTTTCGACTCAATTAACAGATTTTTCGATTCGGGTCGGATTAGGTTAGGTTAGGTCGGTATCACGGTATGAGCTAAAACGGACATTAGCACGTGGACTCAAACCTTTAACATCTGAGATTTAAATATCTCATATGCAAATGAAACCGATGACCATTTATCCCCTTAAAACCCACAAATAAACCTTAGAAACATCTTAATTGGTTATGTGTGCCATTAGCAGGTAAACAACATGTATCTACCTACTTAAACTAATGTTTAGCATGTATTTACCAGTTTTGTCAAACACAGCAAGACTAAAAAGGCCACTTCTATAATAAGTCTAAACACGTTCTTAAAGAATCATGTCTTACAAAATCTCTAAATCAACAACTAAAACCAATAGCTAAACTCCCCAAATCGTATAATCTCATCAAAATACTTATAAAATTAATCATGAATACCAGGCGAAGTAGAAATTGGGAGCCCTTTTCTAAATTTCATTTCGACAGATTTTCCTAATCTGCTATGAGAAATTCATAGTTAGAACCTAACGACATTCATGTGTTCTGATTTATTAACATGGGTTTTGATCTAGCAACAGGTAATACAATTATACATAAAGTAGAAGGATTATTTATCCAGAACTTGCATTCTCATTGTATCTGCAAACCCACTCTTAACAAACTTTTGTTACTTATAATCATGAAAGTTTTCTTTAAAGACGTTCTAATACGTCCTCAAAATCGAGTGCGATCACTTGACCCCAGTCCAATAACCTAATTTAACAGAAGACTTCAAGTCTTAGCCGATTAGTGTACCTTTTACCGAATATTGTTTTCTTCATGGCTAACTCATACACCCTCGAATCCTGTTCCTAAATCTACTCCATTTGTCCACCATTGGACTTAAATGCTCAACCACTTGAGGAGATACACCTTTCATACACACCTTGGTACCGCTAAACCACAGGCCCTTTGGTCCACATATTTGTTCTTCCTTTCTTCTATATTATAACCATTATCATTTCACTATGTAAACAATCTGTGGATTATTGCATACAGAACAGGAAATTGAACATGATCCAGAAAGATATTATCCATGGATACCAATTGTTCTTAGTAGTCTGACACTAATGACTAATATATCCTCATCCCTAAATAACCAGCACTCACAAACTACAATCAAAATCCAACACAGAACTACACAAAATAAAAAATTAAAAAAAAAAAAAAACTTAAGTTATGTTAACATACATTAATTTAAAGGAGTAATTGCAGCCAATCTCCATTACTAAGAGGGTGTTTGGGATTGCTTATTTAAGCGCGAAAGCACTTTTTGTCAAAAGTGCTTATTGACTTGTGATTTTTCCAAATGGAGTTTTTTAATAAGTGTTTGAATTAGCTTTTGTGGTGGGAAAAACCAATAAGTCAATAGGGTGGTTTTCATCCATTATCTGTAAACTACACATAGTACCACAATGTAAAACAACAAGGATAGTTAGAAAAAAGAAGGACTAGGCCTATCAAACTTTCAAATGAGAAGCTAACTCTTTGAATAGCCTTATGAAAAGCTAACTGTTTGAATATCAGCAAATGAGAGCTACCATTAGAAACAATAAGCTTATGAAATCTAGCTTTTTTATCCTATTTTCATATAAACTGCTACATGATTAAAAAACACACTACGAAGGGAAAAAAAAACTTTAAAAATACCTCAACTAACATTTGTAACAGATTGCAATTTTACAACCTGCTGTTAGCCTGTTATATAACCAATTATACCAACATAAAACTCATCCAATGAAGGCTAACAACAGAAACAATAAGCTTATAAAATCTAGCTTTTTGATCCTATATTCAATTAAACTGTCACATAAAAAAAAAAACTATAAACATAAATCAAATTCTATATTCTGATGATAGCAACCCTGAAACTAAAACAAAATTTGTGCAAATTCAAATACTTAGGTTACAACCATTTCCATGAACCAAAATCATGCTTTCAACATGAGTAGCAATTTCCCTTTCTATATACTTTAATCAAATCATTGTGAGCATAGCTTGCCTGCTGATTTAACAACAATTATAGATCTTTGAAAAGAGCTAATTTTGAAGCATTCAAGAAAGTTCAAGACAGAACAGCCATATTCAAAAGAGCTAATCAGTTATAGATCTTTAAAAAGAGCTAATTATTTACGAAAGTTCGCTACTTTCCATCACATTTCAAAAATTTTAAACAAATTAGCGAAGGAAAACATGAAATTCCAAGGGAGTAAAGGATCTAATAATAAGTAGTCAATTAGGTAATAAAGAACAGAGAAAGACCGTACCTTGAGAAGAATTAGAGGGATCGTGAAGTTTCGGGTTTCTACTTCTTCGTTTGATTTGCGAATTCCCAATTGAAGGCATAGAGGCCTGAGCGAATCGCGTTCTTGGAGCAAAAACGGCCACGACGGCGGTTGGGCGGTAGTTGGGTTAATGTAATGGGCTAAGTTTTAGAGCCCTTCGTTATTGGGCTGGGCTAGGCTATGCCTCTCTAAGTATTTGAGTAGTTTTTTTTTGTTGATTATACATTTTGCAAACCTTTGACTATGGATAGTAATTTTGATTAGCAAGGACGAAAAGTGTAATTTGATCCAATCTTATAGAGGAATGATTCCCATAATTTACTTTATTTTAAATGATGGGTTAGGTTATATAGAAAACCAATATTTTGTAAAAAATTAAAAAATCAAGAAAAAAAAATATTTTTTTTTTAAATTTTTTATATGTTGCTTTCATGATTTTAAGAATACTGGAAAAAGAAAAAACTTTAAAAATATTTTTGAGTTTTTCTAAAAAATATAATAAAATTCGGATTTTAGCTTGAAATTAATAATGCACTATGCAACAATAATATAAATTTGGTTTATGAATGTCAATTCTTTGTTTTTTACATTATTCGTATAAAACGTCCATATTTAAGTTAAGTTTCCTCTTTTTAAGTAGTTTTAATTATAATGCATTATGCAATACTATTAATACTATTGTATGATGCACTAATAAAAAAACACTAAACTTTTTTATTTTTTATAATTTTTTCCTCATAAATAAAGCTATTAAAATTATAGACTTTTTGGTGAAATTCTTTTTAAAAATTATTAATATATGAAGAAGTTATAGAGAAAAAATGTTGTTTTTTTTTTGTTTTCTGGATAATTGTTGGTTTTCTATAGATCTTTTTCCCTTTAAATGATATGATTACGTAAATATGAATGAACGGAACATATATAATTTGTCGGAAATGATTTTTATTGACTATGTGGCTTCGTCTTTCCTTTGGTGGCATAGGGAAAATTTTGGTCTTTGGATTAGTACAATTAGTGTAATATCAATGTTTTTAATCTTTTGTTATATTGTCATTCTATTACTATTACCAGTTTCTCGATAAAGTTTCCTTATTTCGCTAGTACAAAAACATGATTAAAGAAAATAGTTCATAAAAACGTAGAATTAAGGTTGTGGACTTTTAAAGGATGGTATAGACATGTCTTAGATAGGTTTTAGGTTCATAGTGTTTCCTATACTTTGTTTTGCATTAGTCTAGGTGTCGTCTAAAAGTTTTTTTGATGTATGGACTTTTTACGGGGTGTTGGAGTTTTCTTTGGTTTATAAATTGTTGTAAGTACCAAGCTATTAATTGACTTTTTAAAGTGGTGTATATCTATTTTAAGGGAGTTGGTGCTACAATTATTGTCTCTCTCTCTTTTATATCACGTTATGCTAGCTAGTGGTAGTTTACTTAATATCATTGTTAGCACTTTTGTATAGTTATTTTTATGTTACATGCAGGGGCGGACCCACATAGAGCCCAGGGGTAGCGCCCGCTACCCCTAAACTTTTACCCCGACGTGCAAATTTTTTTTTTTATAGGTTTTCGGTTTTTCGCGACCCCTGAAACGAATTTTTCGCGACCCCTGGAAGAAATTTTATGGCTTTTACTTAAAATTATGATCAAAAGTCTCTTAAAAATATGATTAAAAGCCCGTTAACTACCTAAAAAAAATTTTCGGGGGCGCTGCCCCCGAACCCCCGTTAGTCCCCGCTACCCCTGATATTCTTTCCTGGATCCGCCACTGGTTACATGGATTGCTAAGAGTCTCAGCAGGAGAAGCATCTCGATCTACACTTTAGGATAAATGAAATGTTTTTCCACGTCTCACCCTTTCTAAACCTTACTAATAGTCATGAAGCGTCTAGGTAAGTTTGGTTCATTGGTTGTTTGGAGAAATAGTTTCTCTTTACATGTATATTTTGGGTAATGATGTATAAACATTCAACACACTTAGAAAGGTATAGAATCGTACAAATAACAATTGTAAGTTTATAGGAACATAAATGGAATGGCATTGGTCCACATGTCAATGTAGGGGCTGTCATGTGACAGTTTAAGGGTGTTTTTTTATACAACAACGTGACACATTTAGCAAAGGACTTGATGGTGTAATGAGTACAGTTTCTTTGATCATAACTTTAGGCTTAGGCTCGCTGCTTTGATCATATGGTTTCTAATTACAACGTTACACGATCTTTTTGTATTTCCGGTTTTTTTTTACGTTTGCGTTATAGCAATGCAACATGAGGAACTTTTGCTATAATGAATTAATATTAGGTTAAAGTCACATGCACATGAATCTGATGGATCTATCCACGATCATTTAATAGAAAAGTGAAAGTGAATAAATCAAAAGGTATGAGACTACTACAAGTAGGGAATCATCATTTTCTTTTATTAGTGGTTGTAGAGAGAGATAGAGAGAGAGATAGCCATTAAACTGAGAGATAATTCCAATGAAGAATGCCACCTAGCTAGCTATGAAAGTACCTCCATGCTTGCCGTCTCTAATTCATTTAAGATCTTTGTAATGCATGATGACTATATACCCCTACATGTTTACATATATGAATGTGTGGATAATTAAAGCTACACAATATATATCTCCCTTGAATTGAATATAAAGTGACTAATTTAGTTTGGTAAACCTCAAATACCATGCATGCGCCTGTTAATCTATATATTCAAGATTCAATGATATGTTAATAATATTTTGATCAGAATACAAAGATATTGTACCACAACGTATCATGTAGAGGTGAGGTTGGATAGTATAGGTCAAAGATTGTAATCTTTGGCTTATATATA
Organism: Deinandra increscens subsp. villosa; assembly: GCA_039602395.1. NCBI lineage: Eukaryota > Viridiplantae > Streptophyta > Magnoliopsida > Asterales > Asteraceae > Deinandra > Deinandra increscens. Next base: position 96,319,396 of record JBCNJP010000023.1, on the reverse strand, counting down.
TTTTATGTTGTTTTACAACATACTACATATTCGTTTTTTGAAATATGTTTGAGTTATCCAACTAGTATCATTAAAATATTACAATCTTACAACAAAACCTAGGTGAGTCAAGTAGCTTGAAGTTTAAATTCAATATGAATGGATACAACCACGTTTCAGAAAGGCCAGCTCATTCGAGTATTGAATATATGAGGTATTTTTAAATGCTGTTAAAAAAAATCAAGTACACAACCCACACTAAAAAAGATGACGTTTTACTAACACCTCTAGTGTTCTATTAATAAGAACACACAAGTATATTAAAAGAAGTTTGACCATGGCAACATGATTGTAATGGTATATCCTTATCATCGTGTTATATCATCTTTATTTACCTTAAACTTTGTCAATATATCGGAGTGAATCATGCACGGTCGATGTATATTATCCATATATTGGCGGAGCTTGAAAAAAAAATGAAGGGAATCGAACTCAGTGTATAATTTTTTAGATCAGGAATGGTGTAAAATTCGACACTTCTAAACGGAAAAACAGAAAGTCCGGCCCCCGGACCCTATAGCTTCACCAATGATTCCCATCCCACATTTGATGGCCAACTCTTCCCGTACTGTGGATGAAAGTTAGTTTCCTACAATAGTACCAACCAATTTACTGTTGTAATGGGGCCTTTATAATGATACCATACCAAATACTCTTATAATTATAAGCAATGGGGCCTCAATATATCATTCATACTTGTAAAGTTTGAAATTAGCTAGCTAGGGTTCTATAATTTCTTTCATTTTTTGCATTGCAGGGTTGTGAAGATTAAAATTACAACAAAAATGGTACAAGTTTTAAGGGTTTTCTGAACTTACAAATAGATTGTTTTACCCACAATAATGTCTATTCGAGTTCCCTTTACCACTAGAATTTATAAGTTAGTTTTGTGTTTCACTTGATGAATATGGAGAGAGTGTTGTGTGATCCTCCTTTGAGAGGCCAGGTGTTTAAAACCTGCAGATGACATCATAGATGGATTTTAGGAGTTAGAGTATGAGCCGTTTAAAAAATATATGAATGCGACTACTTAACTATATCACGGGGCATGGTGTCGAATGGTTTACCTAGCCCAGCCTGGTCCGAATAAGATCAGACAATAAACTGCCACTATATGGACCAGCAAAACAAATAAAAAAAAAGAGGGCAGAATGGGCCAAAATTAAAACTAACGCAACTTGAGCTACCAAAATTAAAACTAACGCGACTTGAGCTATCAAAATTAAAACTAACTCGACTTAAGCTACAATTAGAATCATGGAACCTATAAGCACTCAGAAAGGTTGACGAGTTGGATCATTTGGTAAGTGACCATAGGAGGTTTGCCCCATCTATCAAACCAAAATTCACATAACTTTTTTTAACGAAAACAGCCGATTGGCTAGCATGCCTACAAACAGATGCTTATATATTAGTCATACCCATGGGCGGATTTACAAGGGGGTCCGGAGGGTCCGTTGACCCTCCGGCCGACGAGAGTTTATGTTCAGCTGTGCAGTTGATGGGAGGAGTTTCTAGTGTTTTGACCCTCTGAATTGTTTTCGGAGACTACCTGAAGTTAGAAAAGGAAGTTTGAAGTTGTAGTTTTTGGTTTTCTCGTCTCTCTTGTATGGAGGTGTTATGAGAAAATAATTTATAAAATACAGAGAGAAAGGGAGAAGATGATGAGGTGTGTGGTTTAAAACAAGTTTTAATATTTAACTTAATAGGTTCAATTCCCAATTATTATAATTTTCAATATTTTATTGTTTTTACTTTAAAATTTGAAAATTTACTGATCGAAGAGTCTCTGTCCCATTTTAAAATGATTCAAGTACATACTCCACTTTTATTTATAATATTATTATTATTAACCTTTTTAACTTTATTTTTCTTTCTTTTAACCAGCAACATTTTATTCAATTCTAAGGGTACCCACAACAGTAAACTAGCTTCTTCTTTTTTTATTATTTTAACTATTTTGTATTGCTCGCAAGTTCTTAAAAACTATTATATATGTCATACATTATTTATTCGATATTATAACTGATTTTTTTTTATTTTATATTACTAAATTGTTCAAATTCATCGTGTTTTAGTCTTGTGATAAATTAATATGTTAATATGACTATTTTGATGTGTGTTAGGTCTCACATATATACTAATATGGTACAGGGCTACTATGAGTCTTAAGTGGAGATTAAAAGTATTGTTTACTCTATTCACTGTTTTAAATAAATTAGCGCATATTGTTTAAATTTAAATCTTAATGATGTATATCAATGAGTCTAAAATAATTTATGACCCTCCGGTTTGAATTTTCTGGTTCCGCCACTGGTCATACCACATTTATTTCACCGGTTTAGAAGGAAACTTACTAATATTTGAAAGCCCCCTAAGTCAAGGTAGAATTATCAAACCTTAAAAGGCCTCAAACTTTAACCCTCATTCAATTCATCACTCTATTATTGGACCAAGAGGCCTATTACAGAATTCCCACGAATTTAATCAATTTCATTTACTTTCCCTTTTTATGTAAGAACTTGTAAATCATCGATTTAATATATTTACGTGTTTATTTTGGAACTTAATTTAGTTTTTAAACATGATGTATTGATTTATGCATGTATTATAATATATCACTTTCTGTGTTATCTATTTTTACACCTCCACACTATATATATCAACAAGTAGCTAGCTAGGCAACACGTAAATATATTGCATCATTGATCGAGTGGAACTTAACATTGACATAACATCAACGACTGGCATATATAAAACATTATACAACAAAGCACAAAATGACTCATGATCTTACAAAAGCTGACATCAAAATATAATGTTGGCATTTCAGTATCTACATATATAACAAAGTGGCTACAACTGCAGACAATAGTAAAAGCTACCAGAAATGTAGATCGCACTTTGTATATATTCAACTCATCATGCATCAAATGCTATGACCTTATTTGGTACATATATATGACAGCATATATATAGTTATGGAGTCTCAAATATCTGAAATATGCATCTATCCATCATGTCTATATATTCATGATAACTGTAGAGAATATATAGTAATTAAGTAGATTTGTAACTCTTTATTATTGTTGGTCAACAAGAGAATGATAGGTATTGTGAACATATGTGATGTCAATTGTTGTAATATGAGTGTTAGATACTAGGTTCATCATTTTTGAACAACATAAAGTGATAAGTGAGCAAGGGTTATCAGGGTGTTTATAATGTAGGAATGTAGGATTAAGCATTCCCCGTCTATATGTCTAAACATTTAAAATCCTAACATTATGGAACATTTAAAAACGCTAAAAACATGTATAAACTAGTCTAAACCAGACTAAAACACATCTAAAACCATAAAAATGGCACGTTTATATTGTGCTCTTTGCTTAAAAATATCCGCTTTAAGCGCATTGCTCCTAGGCTTAAGGTTGGTGACCCCTTGTGCATAGAGTGCACCTGGCGTTTCCTACTACTCTGTTGTGCCTATGAATGCCAGGTCTAACTTTCTATCTGTTTAAGAATATATCGATTAACAGTTTCATTTTAGTTGTTTCAGTAACCACATGTATTAAATGATAATCTCTAAGGGAGATACCAATGATTATTCTTTTTTTAATTTTTTGAGTAAATTATGGCTTTCGTCCCTGTGGTTTGCACGTTTTTCACCTACAGTCCTTAAACTTCGTTTATTACGGCTTTGGTCCGTAACCTTTTACGGCTCATTGCGGCTTTGGTCCCTGATGCTAACGACTGTTAAAAAGATCTGTTAACTTTTTGGAAATGACGATTATACCCCTTAATTAAAAAATAAAAAAAATAAAAGAAAATATAAAATTACGATTTACCCCATCTTCTTTAATTCCTCAACCTCACCTGAAGGCTCAACCACCGTCTCCAGTCTTCACCGCCACGGCGCCACCACAGTCGCCGACTACCACTAACACGAGAGTTTGTCAACGGAAGCTCAACCACCACCAAGAAATCGATGTTTCTAGAACAAGTGAACCATCTTGCAATACAATTGATTTATCCTTTCGTCCCTGTAGTCAATTATATTACAACCTACATTCACTGTGGCATAATCTCCGATCACTTGACCGACAATTAAATCATCTTCTTTCTACGTTGCGGTCTTTCCGGTTATGCAAAATCAACATAAAATTATGACAGAGTAGAGCTGCTTAAATCTGTAAACGAGATCTTTGGAAACGACGAGGAGGAGGAGTTATTATGAGATGCCACCACTGATTTACTCTTGGGTTTTTTCTTCATTGCATGATCTTCACTCTTGAAACAATTTGGTAATTTACTCTTAAATTATTTACTCCACACACTTGCAGAACCTAAAAATGTTGAGATCGATGATGAATCTGGGTTAGGGTATGTGCTTCCATCTACGAAACCCAGTCGCCGCCTCCTTTATCCGGGAAAAACACCCCCATCAGGACCCTATATGTCTATGGGACGGCGGTTGCCGCAAGTTTCATCTAAGGGGAGAGGATCCAGTGTCACACTACATCACCGTAAAAGAGGCTTGCCGGAGCTGACGCCTGTCGGCGAAACCGGTCAGAACCCGAACCTCTCTCTTCCTTCCCGTAGGGTTCTCCTCGACACAGCCAAAGGATGATGATGGTGTGGTGGTTGTTCGCGGTGTTGGTGTTGATGACGGGAGAAGACGCCGGAACGGTTGGTGGTGATGAGACGCCGGAACGGGTGGTGAAAGCAATCTCAGTAAGTTGGGAACAGAATGGTTGGTGGTGATGACCGGAGAAGACGTCAGGTGATAACCTGGATAAGTTGGTGGCGGTGAACAGATATGGTGGTGGCGGTAGATGAAAATGGTGGCGGTGGTTGAACATCCCCTAGTGGTGAACGAGGATTTGCCGGAAAGGAAACGGTAGTGGTGAACGTGTAATTTACTCTTTTTTTTCTTTTTTCTTTTTTTGATTTGGTTTTAATTTATATTTATATTGGTTTTTTTAAAGGAGGGTATAATGGTCTTTTCATACACACTTAACGGAAATTATTAACGCCTGTTAGCCCCAGGGACGAACGGTGTAACGGATCCCTAAACCTTGGGGACTATAGGCGTAAAAATTGAAGCCTAGGGACTATAGCCGTAAAACGTGCAAACCACAGGGACTATAGCCGTAATTTACTCTAATTTTTTTGAAAGCAAGATGCCAATGATAAGTGTGTGTTTGCAAATGGTCATTGTTTGAATCCTACTAGATTTTAGTGATTTTTTTCATATAAAGTCTAGGAATTATTGTTCGGAAAAAAAATTGTTATAGATTCAATTCTTATGAAGTACACGTGTGATAAATTTTACGATAAAGTAAGCGTATAGTATAATAAATATGTTACATGTGTCTGAGGGTCCAATAATTAATAAATAGCGGTCTTACCGAATCTTTCAATAGTATCCAAATCTAGCAACTAGATCCAACAAACATTTATAGCTAGAATCAAATTTAGGATTACATATGCTCATTCAATAGCTATAGAATCACAAAACAAATCTTGCCTAAATCCTAGTAAATTTATCTTTTGTCGTATAACGTTAAAAATCTAATGGTGCCATTTTGGTCATGCAAAAATCCAAGTGTAATGCATATGTAGCATATACCAAGCAATGTACGACCTAGTAACCTAGTTACAAATTATGATAGCCACCAAACCAAAACTTCCATAACATCCCTATCTACTTCTAAATTGTGCATACATTCCCCTTGTACTTCTTATAATTTAAGTAGGACCACACATACTTAACTCTAAAATCTAAACCAACTACCCCAACACCAAGTTATCTTACCAAATTGCATTTTGTTTTTGAAAAATCACCATAAAGATCGTCGCAAAACTATCCACAACCATTTTTAGTAGTGAAGAATTGTATGAGTAAGTCTATGATGCAATTCTCAAAGGTTACAAAAGTTGCTAGGGTACGACTACAATACCACAAAATCAATTTTTGGACATACACTATGAACATGGTGCTAATTGTACGGGTATAATAAGCTTTTGAGTATTTTCCTTGGTTTTTGTTTTCACGAGTTAGAGCCTCTAACTCGTATATCTTTCACTGCTTCCTTGTATGCATACAATCTACACAAAATATTATGTTTCCTCATATGTTTTCGATTAATGACATGCGTAATTACAACAAACTAACGTAGCAAATGTTGCACATATCAAATTTCTGTTTTGGTGTATAATCACATACACAACTGATCACACAAGTAAGAAATGAATGAAGAAACGAATCACGGACATTTAAAGTGGTTTGTTTGTTGTGAACTACAAATATATGATGTGATTGTCAAAGTTCTCTAGCGATGTTTATAAACTGTTAAAACTAATGAAACGCTCAAATCAAAGTATATTTGGTAAGTTAAAGACTTCTGGATTCAAAGACTTATATTCAAGGTTTGGTTTTTATTGGCGGATAGATATAAGGTTATTTGTAATACCCTCATCACATTTTCAACCACATATATTTTTTTGGCATCTCAATGTCACATCGTCATTTTTTATTTTCATAATTTACTCTCATAATACTCATCTCACACCACTCTTTATTTTTTTAATAATATTTAAATTAAAAACTAAGAGAATGAAAAAAAGGAAGCGGGAGAGAGAGAAGAGAAAAAGAGAAATAGAGATGGGTTGTGCGGCCTTGGAGCACCGCATGGAGAGCACAAAAGTACAATGAAGGCATAGAGGTGTAATGGTGTTCAAGCATCTTCCTACACTTCTTGTCTATCACCCCGCACCCACGATCTTACCATACTCGTAATGGTATTCCCATAGATGGTCGTGGTCCACCTCACCAAGACCATGAGGTATGATGAGAGTATTACAAATACTTAGACTATGTGTAGTGGCCGTGACCCCCCCCCCCCCCCTCCCCCACCCACCCACACCACCACTACACACACAAACTTGTTTTCGCATCATGGCTATAGCGTCTTACATATATGTTTCTGATGGTTAATTTTTTTTCCTTTTTCTAATTGGCTTATTTTTTTATGAAAGTTTTTTTTAGAAAAATAGGAGATATTATAAGAGTTTATACATTACACACTTTAAATCAATAAAACCACTTACTGATTATACTGCCGATAACATTTTACACTCATTAAAAAACTTTAAGACCAAGGACATTTGTTCCAATGGTATGGGGATGAAGGTTAGAGCTTGGAGACTTTGAGGTCTCAAGTTCAAAACCTGACTCAAGGGGGTTTTTCTCAAGTGGTGAGTTTCCTCCTTGATGGTGTTCCTGGGTGAGCCAAGCCTGGAGTGTCAAAATCAGTATGGACGGTTGCAATCCCGTCTCAGGAAGACTCACTTGGGTATTGGAGATTTGGGGAGTAGTTCCAAACGCCGTTAAAAAAAAATTAAAAAACTTTAAGACTACATATAGCGTTACCATTGACCTAACTTGTTTGAGATCCAAAAGACCATAACCCTCTCGGTATAAGGCTAAGTGTAGTGGATGGAGCCCCTTGTGGGCGTTATGCGCCATGTGGCGTCCACGTCAGCATGAGGGGCTCCATGGCAAAAGTGGTGTAGTGGAGCTCCATGGAGATGTTTAATTTATAGTGTTTAAATTAGGTTTAAAAAAAAGGAATTGACCGTTGTCAACGGTCGAAATTTTAAAAACCTCCAACGTTCACCGGCGCTATTAACATGGCGCTCTTCTCTTTTTTTTTTAAGATGGCGCCCCGGGGGCGGTGATGGGCGCTATAGGGGCGCTATGGGGCTCCATGGCGTCCCCATGGAGCCCCGTTACGGATAGCCTAAGAACATGGCGTGGGAAGTAAAAATGCAACCACATAAATGTATGTGTTACTTCATTGGGCTTATTAATTCAACCCAACTACACACGGTAAAACACTTAATCATCCACATAAATGTATTTATAGCTTTCCCTTTCTTCTCAACTTTCACTTTGCCCCTTCACTTCACTTCAAATCCCTCTCTTTTCCTCTGCACAGAAATGCCTCAGAAGATAGAGCCTTGAGAAAGTGAATCAAATCCTTTCCTTAACCCTACACGCCTCCATATTTACTCTCTCTCTACATTTAAATACCGTCAGAAAAACCCACATTTCAATTCACTCAAACACCCCATATAATCTCTCGGTTTCTAAACTCAAACACAAGCAAAACAGAGCATTTCTTGAAAAAAAAACAGAGCATTTCTTGAAAAACTTCAAGATTTCCAAAAATCCTTCATTTTCTTGATTTTGCTTTGTGGGTTTTCATCTTTTCATCTTTCTTGATGGATTCTTGTGAAAAAGATAAGATTTTTATAAAATTTGATGGCCCAATCATCGTTGGCGCCGGTCCTTCTGGTATAGCAGTTGCAGCCTGTCTTAAAGAAAACGGAATCCCTTCTGTTGTTCTTGAAAGAAGTGACTGCATTGCATCTTTATGGCAACATAAAACTTACGATCGTTTAAAACTTCATCTTCCCAAACAGTTCTGTGAGCTTCCATTATTTGGGTACCCAAAGAGTTTCCCAAAATACCCCTCAAAAGCCCAGTTTGTTTCCTACATGGAGGCATATGCAGACCACTTTGACATCAAGCCAAAGTTCAACCAATCAGTTAAAAATGCAATCTTTGACCCTCAAAATGGGGTGTGGAAAGTGAGCACACAAGATTCTGTTTATGAGTCACGGTGGCTGGTGGTGGCCACCGGAGAGAATGCGGAGGCGGTGGTGCCGGAGATTCAGGGGATTGAGAGGTTTGAAGGGGTGGTGAGGCATACAAGTGAGTACAAAAGTGGTTGTGAGTTTAGGGATCAAAGGGTTTTGGTTGTTGGGTGTGGGAATTCTGGTATGGAGGTTAGTTTGGACCTTTGCCGTTACAATGCAAGTCCTTTTCTGGTTGTTAGAAACTCTGTAAGTTCATCATCATCATCATCATCATTATATCATCACATTCTTCTTTTGAGTGTGTGTTTCTAGGTGTTTTGTGTGTGTGTATGGTTATGATGAGTGCATTATTGATCTAGTTTTATATGTAAAAGAACTAAAAGTCAATAAAATTTGCTTTTTAGTTCACTTTTTGAAATGGGTCTTTTTTTATTATGAAAAAATCACTAAAGAATAGCTAAAATCAAAAGAACTCCAAAATTTTGATAATATCCAGACTTTTGTCATGTTGGTATTTCTTGAAGTGTTTCTTTTTATGTTATAAGAGTTAAATTTTACTACTTTCCATTTGGGTATTTCTTCTTTTTGTCAAATAAGTGTTTCTTGAAAACAAAAAGTGTATTGAATGATTGTTTCAATGCAATGAAGATTTTATAAACTATATTGTTTTTTATGACATTTTCTTGGTTGTTTTAATGTAATTATAGGTTCATATTCTGCCTAGAGAGATGTTTGGATTCTCAACATTTGGAATAGCTATGGCACTTCTCAAATGGCTACCTCTTAGAATTGTGGACAGATTAATCTTGTTTATGGCCAATTTAACACTTGGAAACACCGATAAACTAGGCCTAAGGCGGCCTAAAACCGGCCCCCTTGAGCTTAAAAACGCAACAGGAAAGACACCAGTGCTAGACACCGGTGCCTTATCACTTATCAAATCCGGTAACATTAAGGTAATCTATATATCTAAAGATTCTTGACACATGGGGTAATGAGTTGTACATGTCACATTTTATTTTTATTTAGTTTGTAATTTATTGGAATGTATGTAGGTGGTGGAGCAAGGAGTGAGAGAAATCACTAAAAAGGGAGCAAAATTTATGGATGGTCAAGAACTTGCATTTGATTCAATTGTTTTGGCAACAGGATATAAGAGCAATGTGCCATTTTGGCTCAAGGTATATTTCATGATACCAATTATATAAATAATAATTATAACTTTTAATTCCATTTTTTACACGGGTTTCAACTACTTACACTAAAATTATATAAAAAAATGATGACGTTACATGACCTCTTATCCTTATTTTCCATCTCACATCACTTTCCAAGCCTTACACATTAGGAAACCTACAAAATGGTTATTAGTAACCAAAAAAGTGAAAAACTGATGGCACTTGTTTGGATGATTCTCCATCTCTTAACATTTTTGTTGTGATTTTATGATGTGTTACTGTCAACAAGTATTTCCATTCTTATACACTATTACATTTTTTATTTTATTTGATGTCTTTTTTTGGCCTTAGAATGATTTTAAGAAATTAGCTAATGACATAAGTTAAAGTTTAAAATCAAGATTGATACACACCTTTTATGCATATTGTATGAATCATAAGTTCATAACACAACTACTGTTCTGGTTATAGTAATTTTCGTTCTGGAATAGTGTTACCATAAAATATTCTGTTTTCTGCAGTTTTTCTAGAGAGAGAATCAGAATTGAAATGTGTTGTGCAAATTATGATCTCATTATTTTGTCCTAATAATGAGTGGGCTTATTGGGCATGGCCCACATATTTGAATAGGTGTATTATTTTTTCTAATTTATAAAATATACAAAACTCTAAAAAAAAATTGGTGCACAAGACTCCCGTATGTGTTGAGCAAGTTAGGAGTAATTGACTGACTTTTGACTATAACAAACCCTTGATATTAAAGAATATTTATATGTCATTGTCACAGGGAAGCGACTTTTTTACGGTAGATGGCATGCCGAAAACGCCTTTTCCAAACGGATGGAAAGGGGAGAACGGGTTGTACACGGTTGGTTTTACACGAAGAGGTCTTCTTGGTACATCATGTGATGCACTTAAAGTTGCCGATGATGTTGCGGCTCAATGGCGGCCCATGGCGTGCTATTCAGGCACAAGTTTAGGTTGAAGTGATGTAGTGATCTTGGAATAATGGGAAATTTGAAATAACATAGAGATAAATAGTGTTTTTATTTTTATTTAGATTGTGTAGGAGTTTGTTTGTACTCTACTTGGAGGGAGATTTCTAGTTCAATTGCTTACAGTCTTCTAGGTCTAAAAATTTCTCATGTTCTTTTGTTACATCTTGAGGGTGGTGGGGTTAAATTGTAAATTGACAAGTTTTGTAATTCACTCTTGAATTTCTTTTATTCCCTTTAATATATTGTAATCAATTATACATCCAAATAAGTCCAAAAATAGCCTTTAAGCTCTTATTAGAATATAACTTTAATAAATAAATCATGGATACTACTTTTGTTAAAAGAACAAATCTTTGATTCCAAGAGTCTATCAAATAACTAACCAACCAAAAGATTATTAAATTCTATAATTAGTGTCAAAATTAAATATCTATATGTTATTGTATCTTAGGTTGTGGAACACATCTCAATCCTCCAGTGTATTACATCATCATGTTAATCTTTATGCTCTCTGTAATAACTTCATAATATTTTTTGAGACAATTTTTTACCGTATCAATATCACATCATCATCTTTTATTTTGAACTTTACACATGTAATATCCTCACACCACCCTTCACTTTTTTTAATAATATTTGATTGGTAGAAAACGCTTTCATGCCATCAGGGTGTTTGTAATGGTCACTGTACATATTTTTTGCACATCATCGTCACATTCTTTTACCCTATTTCAATTGTAACCTCCACGACAATATATTTTACTTTTTAAATGATATTTTATTAAGATAGTCGCTCGGTAAAAACCATCCAACTTAGGCTAAGTGTAGTGGATAAAGCCCCATAAAGCCCCACAAGGGGCATTATGCGCCATGTGGACGCTGACTGGGCAAGGGGCTTTATGGGGCTTTATGGTGTAGTGGATAAAGCCCCATAAAGCCCCACCATCATTACTTAATATTTATTTATTTTTTTATTTTTTTTTTTAAAAACTACTTTCATAAATATTAAAACTAAAAAAAATATTACAACTTAATTAAAATAAAACATACAACTACTTAAAAAAAAAAATTGCAACTAATCATCGGATGGCACGTCGTCGTAGTCTTCTTCGTTTTCTTCATCGTCACCCTCATCAACCGGTGGGGGTGGGGGCACGTAATTAATTGGCCTAAACGTCCAAGTGTGTTCAACCAAATCGGCTTTTAGAGAGTTATGTATCTCTCTTGAACGCAACATCGCGTAGTTTTGAAGTCTCTTTTCTTGTGTCGCTGGTGGCCAAAATAGTCTCTCATCAAATTATCGTTGGCCGCATTACGATCACGTTCAAGATGTCTCCGCTTGATAACCGGGCGTGGTACCGGCATGTCAAAAAGTTGAAGTGCGGCGGAGACAACCTCGTCTTCTTCATCGTCGAATAAACCGAGTCGAGTGGCGGAAGAGGGAGAGCCCATTTTTTTAAAAAAAATGTAGGGGAGTGAATTGAGAGAGATTGAGAGAGATTGAGAGTATGTAGTTTATAAAATGTGGGAAGATATATATATATAGTTTGAGAGTTGATTTAAAAAAAAAATTGAAAATTAAAAAAAAAAAATAACCGTTGATATAGCCGTTCAACGGCTATATCTTTGAAAAAAATCCTCTTCTCCGGCGTTATCACGCTAACGCCCCTCGCCCACACCTCCTCTATAACGCCCCTATAACGCCCCACCGTAGTGGGGGTGGGCGTTATAGGGGGCGTTATAGAGCCCCAAAACGCCCCATAAAGCCCCACTACGGGCAGCCTTAGCAAGCAGAGGTGTGCGACATTATCGTTACAGTTACCCTCATACTCACTAGTTGCTAAAGCATTTGGAGAACACGCAATAAACTGATACACAAAATGGGGAAATCAAAGCTCTCACACTTATGGACACGAAGCTGAGCAAAACATGGGATAGAATGGATGAACTTATGTAATTTTTCGTTCTAACTGTAATTTTGTACTCTATTTATGTAATTGTGTACTCTATTTGCTTGGTGATTTTTCTTCACCTTTTGTATTGTATTTTTGTTGCTACCTCATGCTAGCTTTTTTCATTGAAATCTCTCTGCTGTTAAAAAAAGTCTAAAAAGGCTGTTAGAGCTAGATTAAGTTTCCATTTATTTCATAACCGCAAGTAGGAGCTAGATTAAGTTTCCATTTATTTCATAACCGCAAGTATCATTTTCACCCGACCCGTTTAACTTCACTTATTTAATGTATTTTTTTTACCCGACCTTTTTGACATCCACTGAAAAAATCATGGATCCGCCACTAAAGTCGAGCCACCATTCAAAAACATAAAGATGGATCTCAAGCGGTTCGATGCAACAAGAGCAAAGTACAAAGTGTTCTGTTTACCTTACAATAATAGGAAATGAGATTCACATTAATTTCGAATGTGTGCTTATCAAGTCAAAATCATAATAATTGAAGATTGTGTAAAAGAAAGAGGGGTGTAGGTGAAAATATTTACTCCGGTGAAGAATTTGCGTATGAGAATGGTAGTAAGTGACATAATTTTGACTTTCTTATTTTTCAAAGTTTTATCTACATTTACAGAGAAAAAAAAGAGTTTAATAATTTCTGCGTACTGCTGGTCTGTGTGTTCGTTAACAGTGAAGTGACTAATTTTTTTTGCGTTTTTAGTACTTGTTATATTCAATTAGTAGGAAACTTGCATGACACTATGAGAACGATAATTTATTAGTCTATCAATCCTAGATAAATCCAATTAGTGTATTACATAACTAACTTTTCTTAATATAAAAATACAATGGTTAAAACATACTTTTCTTGTATTTGACTTTTCTTTACTTTACTTTTATATTAATATTATATTAAATTTCAATTGCATTGGTATTTTATTTAAAAGACAATTATTCCTTTAAACCCTTAAAGTTTTTAATATAAAAGGGATAATCTTGTTCTTTTTAAACGTAAGGTTCAAATACAAACCATTTTTATTGTACAAACCTAAAAACTAATGTAAAAACCATTAAATTTTAATTGAATTAAGGTTATTTAGGTAAATTTTGTGTTTTTTTTCTTCATGTCTATACACATGATGACAACCTAATGACCTAAAAAACTAAACAAAAATCATTTTTTTTGTCTGTCCAACTATGTTGCATATATGCAACATAGTCGGATAGACCAGAAAAAAATAACAAAAAGAAACTTTTATTAAGTCATCAGGTGGATATGGGTATATATACGTGAAATTAAATTAAAAAAATATCAAATTACCAAAAAAAAAATACTTCATTTGATATAGTTTTTCTTTAATTTTTACAAGTTTATACAATAGATAATGGTTTATACATGAACTTTACCCCTATAATATATTATATAGTATTCATGTTTTATTTGTAGTATATAAGAAGGCCCAACCAATTCACACAACACAACTGTTATATACACATACTATATACGGTCGTATAGGGCCCTACGGCCTAATGGAATTTAAAAAAAAAATATTATGTTATTGCATATAATAACCCCCCCCCCCCTCCCCCCGAATTTTATGTTGCCGTCAACGACCCGTATGGAAGCCTACGACCGTATAAAGGCCCTACGTCCTTATGTAGTATGTGTGTCTGTGTGTCAATAGCAACCCCCAACAAAGAATGACCCTAGGTAGGACTGGCAAAACCGATATAAATGTATTAAACATGATAGACACATAACGACAAACTAACACAGGTACTAAACACGAACACGACACGATTAACTAATCATGTCATTTTTTTCAAATACAAACGCGTTCCTATTTTTAATCGTGTTAGACGACACGATTTGTTCTGACACGATTATTACTAAATGTTAAGTAACAGTACACAATATGATTATTTACCAAATGAGATCATGCAATTTAAAGTTACCAAATATTACAAAAGCATATATAATATCATTACAGAACTATCTATAGCAAACAAAAACCTTAACTAAAAGTACGTAATACATTTTTAATTATTTAAGTAATTTAACAAAAATATAAACGTGTTAATCGTGTTATAAAGATGTTAGACGATATGAAACATGTTTATACATAATCTTAATCGTGTCATAAACATAACATGAAACATGTTTAACTCAAACCTACACATTATATAAATATACATTACAAATTGTAAGTGAATAGTGGAGATTTTGTTTCTTAGAGATTGACCACGAGTTTATCTCTAAATGACATTTTTAGTCCCTGTGTTTTTCTACGTGTACTCTCCTCCTGATTGGATAGTGAGTTAGACGGTGAGGTTGACGTGGTGGGTACTCTCTCTGACTAATGGTACACGCGTTTTAACCTGCTTTCCTTTCTCTTTTAGTGGGTGACAGCTGCACCTTCTCTTCTCTTCCATTAAAGGCTATTTGTTTCTCTCTGCTGTCAACAACACCAAAGCTATCTCTCTCTAAACTTTCATCAACATCGGAGATGCTCTCTCTCTCTCTGAAAGACGAAGAGCTTGACATTGTTGCTCCGTTTTTTATGACGGTAATCGTCGTTGCTGTGGACGTTGAAGCGACGATGTCTCTCTTTGTGTGCCTTTGAAGCGTTGAAGCGAGGATGTCGTGTCTCTGCAGCACTCTTTAATTCTAAAGAATTCACGGTTGCTTCCGATGACGATAGTCGCTGTCGCTGGTAGCCGTTCTCGGCGACGGCATCCATCGTTGGTCGGATTCTTTGCCGATCGTTGATGCGGCAACGCTACTCTGGATCTCTCGACCTTTGAAACACACTCACTTTCTGAAACAAGAATGTAATTTACGCGGCGATTGGGTTAGTTTGTTTTTCGGATCCGAGTTGTTGGATCGCAAATGGGTGTTGAATGTGTCTTTGCACCACTTTTCTCATAACCCCTATGAGGGTTACAAATTTTTTTGAGAAGAAGAGTTAGGGTTCCTTACAGTTTGATGAATGCTTGACCATCCAACCTTATAATCTCTTACTAGACCTCGATTTGAGTCATGCAAGCTTTTAAACTTCAGATTTCCTCTTTGATTTGGCATGGCTTGGAGGTGGATATTATGCCACTGCCCTCTGATTATCTGAATGAATCTGATTAAAATAATCATACACTCAACTAAAGTATGCTTCCTTTTGAGTTGATTGATCATATCATTTTTATATTGTATCTTTATTATGGCGGTGAAGATTCTGTGTAATTGAACATCGGCTGTGATGGGTTGCATAGGGTGGTTTTCAGGCGAGACGCCGGTCACCGGATTTGAGGGCGATGATGGTTATTGTCGGCGCGGCGTTTTAAACGCAGCCGCTATTCAACCTAGCTTTTATATTTTGGTAGTGATTTGATTGAGATAGTCATGTAGCTTGACGGGATTCAGATCTGCTTTGCTTTTGTCGTTTGTTGCTCTGATTATCCGGTCACCGGATTTGAGGGCGATGATGGTTATTGTCGGCGTGGCGTTTTAAACGCAGCCGCTATTCAACCTAGCTTTTATTTTTTGGTAGTGATTTGATTGAGAGAGTCATGTAGCTTGACGGGATTCAGATCTGCTTTGCTTTTGTCGTTTGTTGCTCTGATTATCCGGTCACCGGATTTGAGGGCGATGATGGTTATTGTCGGCGCGGCGTTTTAAACGCAGCCGCTATTCAACCTAGCTTTTATTTTTTGGTAGTGATTTGATTGAGAGAGTCATGTAGCTTGACGGGATTCAGATCTGCTTTGCTTTTATCGTTTGTTGCTCTGATTATAGTCATGCAATTTTCCCGATTATGTAGTTTGATGTTATTGAGTTTCAGATCTGTTTTGGCTTTCTCATTTGGGGTTTCTACATTTTTAGATCTGGTTGGATGGATCTCTTTTGTGATCTATGGTATGTGATTTTTCCGATTCTTCACACTTATCTTTGATTTTCATCTTACGTTAATTTCAGATGTCATTTTTGGTTTGGCTTACCTGCCTGAGCATTTGGCTCCTCGACCTACCGAATGGGTTACTTGCTTTTGATATACTTGGTTTATTATGACAATGATGGTTAACTTGCCTGAGTCTTTGGCATAAGGATCTGTCCGTGTGGGTTTTACTTTTATTAAACAGTGGTTAGGTAGTCACCGATGACGGTGTGCCACACTTATGGTTTGTTTGTTCTTGATGGTTTATTTAAGGCTATGACGAAATTTTCCTGAGCCTGTTGCTGGTAACATATTATGTTGCTCATGGCTGTTCTTTACGGTTCTAGGCTATGTATGTCGGCCCACTTAAGGTTTCTTTGTTCTTGATGGTTTATAAAGGCTATGACGAATTTTTCCTGAGCCTTTGCTAATGACAAAAACATTTGTTTCTATGAGGCTATGATTAATTTCTCAGAGTTTATGTTGGTGCTGGCTGTTCTTGATGGTTATGATGCTACGAACTAAAAAAACGTGACTAATAATTTACTTGATGGTGGTCATTTGGTGGTGCTGAGTGTTTACACGAGGCTATGATGAATTATTTCTGAGCCCATGCTTTTGTTATCTTACTATGAATTACTCTACATTTTCAACCCCGCGGCAACGCGCGGGGGGGTCTCCCAACTTGTTAAACATGTTTAACATGTTCGCACCTGAAATTATTAAATAATAAAAAACCCTAGATCATCGTATATACCAAAAATCGAAATGTGGAATAAAAACTTTTTTTATAAGTATTTAAAAGATAAATTAAGATAGATCGAAAGAAATAAAAATAGAAACTTGAGATGACGAAAAGTATGATCTGTGCGCACACATGTGAAGAGCCAAAGGTGGAATTCTGTGGAAGCGTGTCCACTGTAAGATCTCTGTACCCAATGATAGTAAGTCTTTACCCCCCTGCAACAACTAGTACTGGTTTGCTTGCGTCACTCCATAACACAGACTGAATGAAGAGAAAGCCTATTAAACCCCCCTACCTATCTATATATGTCACTTAACTTGTACTTATTATTATTTTTTTTAACACCTAAAACACACATGCATCCACTAATCTATATCTAAATTATATTCGAAAATCAAAAATACTATTATCAAAGATTGAATGCATGATCTACACTTTAAGAGCCTTATATCTCGATCAATCAATTGGGATATTCTCACATTGACTAATCCACATGTTGTGGTAAAACTCTCAGAGTCGAGATAGAACTTTGGGACCTCTCAACTACCCAAACACTATCCTTCATGTCCTATACCATTCGAACAAATGACCAAAGTAAACAATATATTTAATGATCATTGATTTTTTTTTTTAATTTGAACAATCAACTAAAGCGCCGAAAAACGATGGAGTATTTACACCAGTTGAGCTCATTCCAGGAAAAATTCACATCCATAAACAGCTAGGTGGTAAAACCTGGGAGCTTATGGATCGAACTTGTGACCTCTCAATCTGAAGTCTCCCCTCATCGCTAATAACCACTAAGACAAGTCTTTGTGATTATTCAATGATCATTGAATGTAATAATATTATATAAGTAAAGTAAATATCTCTCACCATTGGTGAAGTGAATATCTTTTTACCTTTCAATATAAAGGTCAGGGGTTCAACTCTTGCTTGACACAAAAATATAGAATATTATAGAGATGTGACAGAGGTTTTACAACAATGAGCCTTTGGGCGGTTGATTTCCTCTGTGATGGACGTGCAACACAGAGGGTCCTGGTTCTTCGCACAAACAGTTGTCGCATCGTGTCGTGGGTAACATCGATTGTCATGATGAGACCCCTAGGTAACCAGCTAATGTTAATTCGCAGTTCAAAAAAGAAAAATAAGTAAAGTAAATAATAAGTCAAATACAATATATTGTATTTTATATAATGAAACGAGTAACACATTACTAATTGTTAGTACATCAACATCACATGGGTTTCCGACTAGTATAATACTATATACTATATACAGGCATGACAAAGTTTTTCAATTTCTTTTTTATCTATATTAAATAATATGTATAAATCAAGTTATAAATATTTACTGAATTAAAATTATTTTGCTTTTTTATTTAAGGTAAATTGGATTTTAATAATCCAAACTATGACTCATTGGCCGATAATAATCTAAACTATCAGTTTGGCCAGCAGCAGTCCTAACTTTCATTTTCGTTATCGTGAGCAATCCCAGTAGCATAATCATCATACAATTACACTTGATTTTTGGCTCGTAATGATGAATCTGAACAAAATAGGGAAGCATAAAAGTATAACCAAACGAAAAACAAATGTAAATCATGTGTAAATATATGATGTTTCGGGACTAAGACTGTTCCTGATAACGAAAATGAAAGTTGGGATTGTTACTGACCAAACTAATAGTTTTAATTATTATCGGCCAATAAGTCATAGTTTGGATTATTAAAATGCAATTTGCCTTTATTTAATCGGTGTAATATATATGGATTTTTATCATAGTATTTTTAAATTTATAAGAAATATATATATAATTTCCCTATAAAAAGTAAACGTTGAGAGATATTGATTGTTTGGTCAACTTGTTAGACTTAATCTCCCTGCAAAAAGTAAATGCTATGATACTCATTTGTAGAAGTGCAATGTGAAAGGTTTTCTGTTGCGTAGTGTGTATAGGGAAAAACCAATACTATTGCATGCATGTAACATTTGTGACGACAATTAATTAAGTCACTATAGCCCATCGTTGAATTTCTGACGTACGTACAATTAATTCTAAGAAATTAATTAAAACTCTTTTTGTTTTCTTTTATTTTCTATATAATAATTAAATATTATGTTAACAAAGAAATTAATGTGTTTGTTTTATATGGTCATGGGTTGAAGTCTCACATATTACGTTAATATTGAAACAAATCCGAAAACACAGGTATTTTAACCTAAATGGAGAAGGTACTCAGATCCTTCATGGTGTTGGTGATTTTATTTTATTAGACACCAAAGACATCTTGTTAGAGGGCCCTGGGGGTTTAACCCCGAGGGCACTCGACGCTCAAGTTATTAGAAGTGTGTATATATAATAATGAGGAAGATTACATTTACTATTATAAATAGAGATTAATTAGAGAAGAAAGTTAACCCTAAAGGCTTTCCACTTGGGCCTATCAAGTTGAGCCCATATGTATTGATTTAAAATTTAAAGCATAAAATTCTTATTATTCAAAATTTGTTTGCATCTATAATAAATCCCCACTTATAAAAAAGAACCATAGTAAATATAAATTAAGAGCTTGTGATTATAGCTATTTTTTTGATTTGTAACATGTAATTAAACTAGAAATTGCTAGGCATACGTTGTTGCGTAATTTATTACGGTTTGAATATTTATTACGTTATCAAACACAGTTGCTATAGGTTTTTTATGCATCTTCCGGAATATATTCAAATCATTTCTAAAAATAGACCAGAGCATGTAAAGATAAAAATATGAATTTACCATGACTTAGTTATAAACACTAATAAACTTAGGCAATATATCAATTAAAAGAAATTTATTACGCTTTGAATATTTATTACGTTATCAAACACACATTACTACAGGTTTTTTATGCACCTTCGGGAATATATTCAAACTCAAATCATATATAAAAAAAAGACCCGAGAGCATGTAAAGATAAAAATATGAATTTACCGTGACTTAGTTATAAACACTAATAAACTTAGGCTATAAATTAATTAAAAGAAACTTAATTATTACGGTTTGAATAATTATTACGTTATCAAACACACGTTGCTACATATTTTTTATGCACCTTCTGGAATATATTCAAATCATTTTCTAAAATAGACCTGGAATATATTCAAATCATTTTCTAAAATAGACCCGAGAGTATGTAAAAGATAAAAATATGAATTTCTAGTGACTTAGTTATATATAAACACTAATAAATTTAGGCTATAATTTATTAAAATAAATTACAACCTAATGAAAAACTTGTTACAAAACTAAAAGAAACCAAGAAAAATTAAAAGAAAACTTCTAAAAATAATTTAAAAAGACAAAAGAATACAATTAAAAAACCAATAAGAAGTTTTTCATAAATAGTATTTTATATAATAGTATAATATGTAGACATTTATAGAGAGATGTTATAGTAAGGTCATATTTATAGAGAGATGTTATAGTAAGGTCATATGTAGTGGTCTCGTGATGGGGGCGTGAAACCATTAAAACGCCCGAAACATCGTCCCTGGGCGTTTCGGGAGGACGTTTTGGACACCTCTGTGGTAATTACAATGAGTGTGAAGAATTTTTTTTCTTTTTTTTTCGTTTTCTTCTCTGACCACCAATCAAATAAATACACCTCATTTTCTCCCTTTTAAATAAAACCGCCAAATTCACTACTACCGAAATACCTGAAAATGCGTGAGCATCGGATCGTCTACTCGATCTAGCTAATCGGACATCGAAACGTAATTAACCGATTGTTTTATTGATCAAACGAGAACAATTACAATCAGTAAACACTCAGAAACAGACTCAGAGAAACACACTCAGAAACACACACTTAACAAATCTCGCACGCTCAGAACTGCTGAAAACAGAGACCAAACATCTATATATACCCGACTGGCCGAACTCCCTCCGAACCCCAGGTTCGGCCGGTCCGAACTTCAGGTTCGGACCAGGTTCGGCCAACCCTAAATTGGCTTGAACTTGGTCTTCATTTGATACTTCACACGAGGCACATTTCAGGTATCAACAAACTCCCCCTCGTCGTGTGCAGTATCCTCCTCATCTTTCTTCAACATCATCACAACTGTATCTTCAATCAAGCTCCCCCTCAAGTTAAGATCTCGTTCGTCCAATGAGATGAATCTTCGAACAAACTCCTCCTCAACTCGATCGTAGCTCAGTCTTGAATACTTGATGACATTCAGTTTATCTCTGGTCTTTATCAACAAGCTTCAGAAGACTTGAAGTTGTGATCACTTACACTTAAGCATTCTGCATCAAAACTTAAATAATCTTGGCGCAAAACGTCTCTTTAAGACTCCAAGATATGATTTTTGAAAATTGATTTTATATCACGTGTTGATCGGATCGAAAATAAAATAGAAATAAAATCTTTTTGGCTTTTTGAAAAGTTTATATCAAAACAAACCTAATTTTTTTTTTTTTTTTTTTTTTTTGAGTTTTCAAAGTTATGCTAAAACACACCAAAAATCTTTTTGTACTTTTCTTGATATGAATTGAAATTGCAATACAGAATCAGACACTATTTTTGGTATGAGAAAGATCACTATACGGGATCATATTGGTCATAACGCACTGAACTACACTTCAATTTCAATTAATTGAAGCACACAAGTCATGCCGATTGCTGGTATAATTTGTCCATCTTAAGCTCAAACAGAATCATACTCATAACATCTGGATATGTTAAGGTATTGATTAGATTTGCTTTGACCAGTGTACCCCATACTATCAGACATATTCAGACATTTTCTGTTTTTCTTTCTTTTCCTTTTGTGTGATAGCATTTGTGAAATTTCACAACACATAACATTTTTCATGATACAGTCAACTGTGTTCCATGCAAAAAGAAATAAGAACGTTAAATCGTCTACCTTAAGGTCGATCTTTCGATACGCAGATAAGGCCTCGGACTTAACAAAATAAAGAAAATAAAACAAGTTGAAGTTGTATAACTCAACAACAATCAGGTCGGTACTCCCGTACACGCAGAGAAAGTCCGATGAGTTATACGAAACACCAAAGAAAATAAAGCAGAACGTCAAACGAACAACAATCAGGTCGGTCTTTCGACACGCAGAGAAAGTCCGATCGTTTGACAAAATAAAGAAAATCAAACAAATCTAAATCTTTGCAAAATGAACGCATGTGTACACAGTGACTTCTCATTACTCTTTTCACACTTATTTTTCTTTTTGTGTCATGAAGTATGCTTCAAGATGTTATCCACATGGTCAAGCATTAGTATTTAGTATATATCACATCTGAATACTTTCTGATTTGTCGAGCCTACCAAGCACATCAAACAATGATCTTATGGCTCTTTCATCTACTCTATCCATGAGTCAGATACGTATGCCAATGGACCATCATTTCCCAATGATCAATTTCTCACAATTTTTTATATTGTGCATGTATTCACCTTCCTTCCTTATAGATTTTGCATGTATTCACCTTCTTTCCATGACATGCTCAATTACTCCCCCTTACTTACAATTCTCCCCCTTAAAATGAAAACTCTATTTTTGGATTTTCATTTTACACAAAAACAAGACTCTATTTTTGGCTTTTTGGAGAAAAACTTGTAAACAAATAAAAGTGATCAATCAACACGGATATGTTGCAGACTTTAGACTTCAGAAAATTCGCATATGAAAAAAACTTGTCAGTAAATTTAAATTAAGCAGAATACTAAATTTGTCGATAGGTCTTCTAGAAGTACCTGCACACTGGACAACCCGATTAGTTCACAAATGACCCGAAGCGGATCGCTTCTGGTCGACCAGTATCCTGATTTTGCTTTGAAACCACTTTAGGTTTCCATTCTTGGTGTTTTGGTAATTCAGTGTTTGACGAAGCAGGCATAGGTGACTGTGAGGATGAACCTACATTTTGATCCGTTGAAAACTTTGGAACAAAACATTTTTGTTTTTGAAAGAATGTAGGCTCAACTTCATCAAAAACTCTGCCTTGTTCATCAAAGAACTTAGGTTGGGCAGGTTTACCAAACACATAGTTCTTATGAAGTCTTGGTGATGAATCAGCAGGTGAGGGACAATCTTTTGCCATATGCCCTGGGCGACGGCAAATATAACAAATTCTTGTCGTTTTATCCCATCTTTGATGTACCTGCGAAGAACATACATGAATATCTCTAACATGATCAGAATGATAATCATATACCTGATGCCTGTGATCATGTACCCATTTAGAAGTAGGGCTCAGAGATTGAGAACATGAAGAAGAAATGGTTGCTTTCACAAAGACCTCAGCAATTTTCCGAGCATCAACACAATGAAGTGGAAATTCTTTGTCTGAAAATAATTGATTCGAACCCTTGAGTTTGTAAAAACGTTCGGGTTGAATTTTATCAGCTTGAAAAACTTCCTTCTTCACTTGTGTCATCTTTAATTTCTTCAAATCTGGGGATGAAGATGCCTGAACCTCCACAGCGATATCCTTCTTCTCATGAAAACCCAAACCAACATTCTTGCCAGATCCTTTCACCTCCGATGTAGAATGACCATTCTTGGCTAATCTTGTGAATTCAGCTTTCACATCAGGAAGTTTCTTTTGATCATAGAAAATTGACTCATCAATTTCAGGTTGAGACTGACTCTTGTCACTTGAAGTAGCCGATTTCTCATTTGCAGCAGACGACGAACCTGATACAAACTTTGGTGCTGGAGAAATATCAGATTGCACGACCTTTTTCTTGTTCTTCTTGGTTTTCTTTTTCTTGACAACCTTTGCTTCTTCAGAAGTAGAAACGGATATCTTAGAATAATCAAAATCATCAACCTGTTCCTTCATGTCTTTGACAGCTTCCATGATATGAGCAGGAGGTGAGGCAGTTTTATCAAACATTCTTTCAAAATTTGCATCATTTGCTAAGAAGCTTGTAAAAACCTGAGAATTAGAAACATTGTTGAGCAATCTTTTAGCATCAAGAACTTGAATTTTGAGATCAGAAATTTGCTGTTGAGCTTCTGCAAATTCCTTTTCTTTAGCAATCAAACGCTTAGTAACTTTGTGAGTTTCAAACTTTTGCAAACGAAGATTGTCAAGACCTTCATGTAACTCCTTCTTCAGTTTATCCTCATTTCTCTTTTGAATTTCCAGATTTGCAGTTTGAACCTTGTTAACTCTAGCCAACTCCCGCTTATCATCTAATAACTTTTCCATATCAACTTGATATGCTTTGATTTTAGCATCAGATTTTTCAATACTCTTAGTAAGCAAATCAAGCTTAATTTTGGATTTATCAAACAAATTTTGAAAATCATTTGCAGCATCTTCTGCCTCTTCCTTCCATTTCTTCACTTCGTTGACTAACTCACCCTTTTCTTCACAAATTTCAGCTTTTGAAGTTTCAACATTCTTCTTATCTTGCTTCAAAACATCTATAACTTCATTCAACATTTTGATTTCAGTAACCAAACCCTCATTCTTCAAAACCAACTCTGTTTCATGTTCTTTAGAAATCTTCAATTCTGAATTAATCACATCAAATGTCTCAGACAATTGTTGAACCTTCTTCATCAACAAAGCATTTTCCTTCATCAGACTTTCCAAGTTTTCAGCAGATTCATAAGAACTTGGAATTGAACTAGTATCAGAACTAGTATCCGAACAATAATCTTCTTGTAAATCATGAGTAACTATTAAGGCTGATGAATCATATCCAAAATGTTTACCCCAATCAATAGCACCATCTTTTTGAACTGTCAAAGCTGTTGTCTTGCCTGTGTTACTTGTAGATGGTTGAGTAAAACCAGGTTTGGATGATTGTGGAGTATCAGATTTCTGTTGACATTCTTTGGCAAAATGTCCAAGCTGTTGACATTTATAACATTTTAACTTTGACTTGTCGAAACCCAATTTGTCACCAGAAATACGTCTTCCATGTTTCTTGAAAAATCTCTTTGACCGTTGACATAACATAGCATATTGCCACGAAACATCCAATTCAGTCAATTGATCATCATCAAGTTCATCAAGATCTTCACTGGTTAACTTTGCATCAGCAACATTTTTGAGAATCAAACCAAAAGATGATGAAATCAATGCAGAAATCATTTTGGCACAATCCTCCGTTAATTCAGCCGAGAAAGCACTTTGAGTTGAAATATTCGGAATTGTGAAATTGCAACCTCTTGAAGAATTATTATCAGAATTTCCTGAAACTCCAGCTAGAAAAGCAACACTTGGTGCAGAATTCAAATTTGGTTTAGCTTTAGCATTCATGCTTGCTGAATTTTCACCATGATACAATTCCGGATTCTGTAAAGTAACACTTGACTTTTTGTTGTTTAACATTTCCATTTCCCGCGCATGAAGTTTTCCAGTAAGCTCGTGAAATGTTAAAGCAGGATAATCCTTGTCATGAGTAAGTAGCAAAACATAATTTTCCCACTTTTCAGGTAACGCTTCCATGATCTTTTCCTTTAAATCCGCATCAGATTTTTCAATTCCAACAACCTTCAATTCACTAATCAAATGTGAAAATCTTGACACTAGAGCAGTGATGTTTTCATTGTCATAATTCTGAAAATTATCAAATTCTTTGCTTAAAACTTTCTTTCGACTCTTCTTATAATCAGCATTTCCTTCACATCGTGCGGATAGAGCATCCCATAATTGCTTAGATTTCTTGCAAGTGCTAAATTGATGAAGCAATTCAGTAGGTAAAGCCATAGTAAGATAACCATAAACTTTCTTTTCAAGCTCATAACTTTTTCTTTCAGCATCATCAAAATCTTCAATTTCCTTAGATTCTCCATCCTCTTTTGGTTTTTCATACAATTTCCTAATTGGAATCCATAAGTCAATATTATTTGTGCTGATATACGCTGAAAATCGTTTCTTCCAATTCTGATAATCTTCTAGTTTCAACAATTTGGGAACTTTCTGACTTGTTCCGATTTCATTGTCATAATTCATCATAGTCTGCATAGCACTTTGCATTGAAGCAAAAGCTTGAAATTCCGACATCGTTGAAAATTTGAAAAATTCTGATCTGTCCGAACTTGTCCGAACCTACTACACCCTCCGAGCCTCCTCCGAACTAGTCCGAACTCTCACCGAACTATCTCCGAACCTTGTCCGAATCAACTACAATGTCCGAACCTCGAAATGACTCCGATCTGACTCCGAACCACAAGAAAACTCCGAACCCTGACCGATCTACCTCCGAACTCTCGCCGAACACCTCCGAGCTACCTCCGAACCTCAAGTTCGGAGCAGTTACTCCGAGCTTGCCCAGTTACCTCCGAACTTCGAAGATATTTTTCGAAAACTCGCAAAAACGGACTGATTTTGACGAAACTCGATATGGTGTATCAGAAAATTCGATAGAAAATGGTTTAGGGACAATTTTTGCACAAAACACACGTCAGAAATGATCGAAAACACGTAACGAAACTCGAGAAAACTTCAAAAACGTTCAATAATCCGAGAATAGCAACCATAGATCAGTAGAATGAACCAGAAAGCTCTGATACCACTTGAAAATGCGTGAGCATCGGATCGTCTACTCGATCTAGCTAATCGGACATCGAAACGTAATTAACCGATTGTTTTATTGATCAAACGAGAACAATTACAATCAGTAAACACTCAGAAACAGACTCAGAGAAACACACTCAGAAACACACACTTAACAAATCTCGCACGCTCAGAACTGCTGAAAACAGAGACCAAACATCTATATATACCCGACTGGCCGAACTCCCTCCGAACCCCAGGTTCGGCCGGTCCGAACTTCAGGTTCGGACCAGGTTCGGCCAACCCTAAATTGGCTTGAACTTGGTCTTCATTTGATACTTCACACGACGCACATTTCAGGTATCAACAAACTCCCCCTCGTCGTGTGCAGTATCCTCCTCATCTTTCTTCAACATCATCACAACTGTATCTTCAGGTATCAACAATACCACACCACTACACATAGCCTAAGAAGTTGTATTAAGATAAGAAGGTTATAATATTTTATATAATTAAGTAGTAATTTTTAGCTATATCCGAATCCGATCCGAAATCTAAATAAGGAATTTCAGTAGAATCCGATCCGAAATCCGAATAAGGATTCCGGTTCAGTTTTTCGGTATTGCATACGGCTCGGATTTTGGATTTTTTTTAACATCCCTAGCTTTGTGTATAGGGTTAATTTCTTTTTTTTAATAGAAAAAACTGTAATCCTTTACAATTTTATATAATAAAGTTGTTATTTTTTTATATTTTTCCGCAAATATATATATGATATATCACAATATATATAGAAGGCGGGAGTGGGGATGGAAGAATGTGAATAGAACAGGAGTGATGGAGATATATATATATATATATAGATTGGCACGTGACATGGCATGCAGTTGTAGTAATCTGCAGTGGAATGCCATGCATGCCATTTTTCATGCAATTCATGAGATATTATAATATTCACTGCACCCCTTATTCTGTTCACTACAAAATGCTTCTTGTTTTATTTCCAGCTGCCACTTATTTCAGAAACGTGTTTTGTAAAATAAAAGAAAATGTTTATTTATAATAATATAGTAGGATATATAAAGACTTATATATTTTAATTTGTTTTAGAACCGTAAGAATGTAACTATCACAACTTTTAATAAATTATCTGATCAATGAATAAAACCAATAATAAAATTTGCTTAATCAAAGACCTTTGAGAGTTAATTTCAAAATGATATCGTTGGTATTTTATCTAATCACACGTTGATTAAAAATACGTTTTATTTTATTAGATTTACTAGCACAGAACCCGTGTATTAAGAGAAAAGAAACCGATAATGGTGAAACAAATTGAGAAAAAATAGAGTTGTGTATTTTATTAAGAGACACAAACGCTGAGATGAAATGAAAAATTATATTCCTCCAAAGAAAACATAATAAAAACTTTTCTTTACCTATGCATGAATAGTTCTTATCTTAAATCTTTGTGATTTTTTTTAATACTTTGACCGCTCTATCTCTTTTTGATGTTTGGATATCTATTTATAATGAGTACGATTTTATGAATTTAAGTATTTGATATGTGTATCAAAGTTTATAAATAGTGGAAGCTAGAAAAACCATTTATTTATTATATCATATATAAACTACATTATATCATAAGTTATTTTGGCCATAATGAAAGATATGTATGACTATTTTTTACACTTATTGGTCTTAATGGGCCTTTATATTTGTTAGTGGGTTACTTTAAGTTACTCAAAAGCAGATAAGTTAGCATGTTCATGTTTAGAAGTCTAGAGGTGCGAATCTCAAATCGGTTTGGTCAAACAAAACTGGTTTCAAACCGGTTAAAATCGGTTTTCAAACCGGTTTTGACCAAACCGATTCCCTAACCAATGAAAACGAACCGGTTTGGACCGGTTTCCTAGTATAGTGAAGAAACCGGTTTGAAACCGGTTTCACTAAAACCGTTTTGGAAACCGGTTTCTTCACATTCTTTTAAGAGTCTTTATATAGCGGTTGGGATGCTTTTGTGACCGTTTTTCTAGCCGTTTTAGCCCTTTTATGCCATTTTGACCATATATAACTCACATTATCTCTTACAAACATTATCCCACTTCTCAAATTCTCAAAAACACTCAAACATATCGGGACCAATTATCTTCCACTACTAAATTAGCTACTTTTGTAATCATTTAGATGTGAACTTCTTGTCTTTTGTAATGTTTTATGTTTTTATTCAATAAAAAGTATGTTTTTTTTTTAGTTTTTATAAAGTTAAAAAAATAATAATAAATAGACAAAACCGGTTCAAACCGGTTTGAGTTTCCAAACCGGTTCAGTTTCTAACCGGAACCGGTTTCATCGGTTTCAACATGTCGTGCTCAAAACCGATTTGGTAAACGAACCGGTTTGGCCTCAAACCGGTTTTGACCAAAACCGATGTCAAAACTGGTTTGAGAACCAAACTGGTTTTTGCACCTCTATTTAGAACTAGCTAAAATTAACAACGAATTAGTCCTTTAGAAATATTTGAACCGAAAAGGTTATAAAGTAACGATTTCGTTGAACTAGATTTTGATTCCCAAAATTGGGTGTGAAATTATTTGAACTTAATTATTTAGATCAGAGTATTTGTAGAAGACAAATTGATACATCACTCTCATTTTTCGACTTCTGAAAATTCTTATTGCTTCCGATGATTCCAAATCTAAATAGAGACAACATACTCACATGTTTGTATTTGTAAAGTATATATAAAATTACACCATACCTACAAATGAAACTAAACACAAGTTATATTTTTTATAAAAATATCTTCTAGGATTACAAAAAGAAGAAATATCAAGTCCTGCGTTACCCACAAACTCAAACAGTTTGAAAGTAGAGAATATGATGCAAACTCTAGCTAACCTTGAAACAGTCGTTTGACGTAACCTCAAGCGGCTACATGGCTTGAGTTGATCAAATTGGTTCATGAAAAAAACATGCATCAGAAGTTATTTTGGCCGAAAATTAACTTAATTATTGTTTTCGGAGGGACCAAAGTTGTAAACTTGTTCAAAATTCGAATTAGATAACTGCAAAAGCAAAGCAGTTATCTAATACGCTCCTCCCCTAAATCATCGTTTTTGGTCGATATTCAAGAACTGGTTCGAAGTTCAATCACACAAAATCCTCTGATTAATTTGCATCTTGATTGTATCCGATTGAATAATCGAGTGAACCATCGTAAATATTCAATCTGAAAATGTTTCACGCTTTCCAGACATTCCAAGAAATCAAAAAGTTCTAACACTTGGGTGCAACTGTGCAAGTACCTCAAATGGTTGTTTCACTTGTTTGAAACTGTGTGGAACTATATTTTTAGTACTGTTAAAAGTTAAAAGTGCACAAAGATCAAAATCTGAGTTCTTCCATATATATGAAGGAATTTTGGCCCTATATATTGTTGGTCCTTCACTAATTCAGCCATATTCTGACGTTATAACTTGTTTGATTCAATAGTTTATATGTGTTTTAGGCTTATTACTATCGTATACGCTGATAGTTTGTAGGGTACAAATGAAGACTGCATGAAGAATGTTACATTTTTGGAGGTTTTTGATAGTTGGGTCCTTGTCCTTGTGGATGATGCTCATATTATTCTTGTAAGAAACCAGGCCCACACTATATGAAACAGATTGTGTGTATCTAACGTTTGAGGTTTCTCTTTCAACTATAGTAAATTTTATATTTTATCTAATTAGATAAAGATCCGTACATCTAAAAAGAAAATGAAAATAATCTAATCAGATTATAGGTTAATGAAAATAATCTAATCAAATTGTAGGTTAAGATTAGTTGTTGTGGACCATTGTCCAAGGCAAAAAGGAGTTGTAATTCAGAAACGAACCAAGATAATGATGATGAATGAGTAAAATATAGCCCAATCTATGAAGAAAATAATCATCAATCATAAAAAATAGATAAATAATTGCCCCAAAATAACACATGTAAACCGTAACAAACCCGACCTAAAAACGTTTTCGAAATCAAATGGCAACCATAAACGGATTAATAGAAGAAGCAATAAAAATAATAAGAGAATTACAATTCTGTGAGTGGAGTTGAAAGATAATGTTAGGAAAAAATAAGCAAGCTCTCACCAATAAACTTTCTTCGTATGTCAAAAAGTAGAGTAAATTACGCCAGAGGTCCTCGGGTTTACCAAGTAATGAAGGTCTAGAGTTTTAAAATTATGGAAAAGGTCCCCGTGGTTTGTATACTGTAACACCAAAGGTCCCTATTCACTAACCCCGTTAAGTTTTAACGTTAACTAAGAAATTTGGAATTAAAAGTAAGGGCAATTGTGTAATTTTCCCTCTATCTAATAGTGATATGCTATTGTGCGAATTTGAGCAACTCTTCCACAATAGCATATCACTATTAGATAGAATTGAAAATTACACAATCGCCCTTGCTTTTAATTCCAAATTTCTTAGTTAACATTAAAACTTAACGGGGTTAGTGAACAGGGACCTCGGTGTTACAAGTATACAAACCACGAGGACCTTTTTCATAATTTCTAAACCTTGAGGACCTCTTTCATTACTTTGTGAAACTACGAGGACCTCTGCGTAATTTACTCCAAAAAGTATTAAATATTATTATGAAAATAGTGAGGTTACAATTTATATAGAGATTATTAGAGTATTAAATATTATTAGATTAGGGTTAATTAGTATGAGCCTATGAACCCATTAGGTATCTAGGTTTTAAGGTCCGTTCTCTATATATTATACCCGAGTCTATCAATAATATTATCAAGTTATTCAATTATTACAGTATTCCATTATCTTATAACGTTTTTTTTTTTATCTACATCTCTATAAACTTTAATAAGGTTGGAGACTTTTCACAAGCATCAAGAACACCTTCACAAAGCTGAGGGTGTAAATAATACCGATCATTTTAATGAAAAAGATGGGCCGGTTTACATCAATGAGCCCAAAATATATGCCTTGTGTTGTGACTTGTGGTCATGAATCTTTATCAAATATCATCTTTAATGCAGAAGCTTCATAACTAAACTATAAAAACGTATCTGAATATGTTGAGTAACTAGATTTATTACTTTACATGGCTACATAAAACAACTGCATTACTAAATCGCAGAATAATGAAAATAGAAATATAAAAAGACGACTAAATGACGTCAAGATTAAATGACTAGTTAAATATAGCACTACAAAAAATTAAATATCTAAAGACAGAAGTTTAAAACTAAAAATAAAAGCAATGAAAGCTTGAAAAAAGATATAGAAAAACTTATAAAGGTCGCCACGAGAACTACACAATATTAAACACATAAAGACATCAGTGTGAAACACTAAAACAAAAGCTAATAAAACATTTTAAAAAAGTAATTAAAAAAAATGTTACCACGTGACATTGAACCTGTGAAGCCACGTGGCTCAATCACTATTTCGAGTTTGATTTCGTATATAGTGAATAATATATAATTACACAACTTGATGAAGTGATATTTCATGAAAACAAACTAACGGAAAGCAAAACATATTCATAGAAACCATGACTTCAATTAGCCTATGTAACAAACAAGCTGTTGAACCCATAAGTGATCTCTAATGAACAAAGTGAATATACCACAGATTCATTTGACTAAAACAAAAGTAAACAAAAACCAATTTAAGCCACCAAACCATCATTCCCCAATCCCATCTTCACAAGATTCAGTTCTGATATATATAAGGAATGTGAGAAATTTCAGGCCAATCTTCACCAATCTCCCTTTCACACCTTTTGCTAAGATGTTTACATCTGAAAATCACAAGTTTGTTCAAATGCTTGAAACTTTGAATCTTCTCCGGTAGAGAAAGTAATCCGTCGCACCCTTGAAGTTTTAGTACCTCGAGTTTTGGAAGGTTACTTGGCAAGCAAACCAAATTCGGACACTCGTAAACGTGTAATTCTTGTAGACAAAGAAACATATCAGTAGTGTCTGGTAACATGTTTTCCTTGTCATCATGATGGAAAGACTTCAAAGAATCCATGTATGACAAGTTAATGACCCTAAGATTTGGTAATCTCCCAAGTGGTGGAATTTGCTCACAATTCTTGCAAGTATAAAAACTTATTTCAGTCAGATTTGTTAAACTGAGTATCCAACTTGGAGAAATAGTCTTTCCCATGTTGAAAAAGATTTTCAATTCCCTGAGACTCGGATTTGGTTCTAATCCCTCGAGAACCTCTTCGTCATGGCGAACTCTGAAACTTTCTTTCGTGGTTTGCGTCGGACGAATGCCTGACCAACGTAACAACAAAACCTGCAGGTTTATTTTGCGTTTGAGATTCGCACTCTTAGCCTCGCTAAAACCTCCAACACTCTCAAGTGGTACTATCTCCAACGCCCCCTCTATAAGATTTAGATCTCCTAATTCCCCTATTTTCGCCCCACTCGAATCACCAAGACGAAACAGTGAAAGTATCCGAAGCCTAGTTAGTTTTTGTATTCCTAATGGCAAGTGCATGAGTGAATAACAAAAGTTGATATCCAAACTTCGAAGATTCGTCATGCGTCTTAAGCCTTCGGGCAACTTACGCAGCCCACTACAAAAACTCAAAAGCAGCACTTGTAAGTTTTGTAGATGAATAAACGACTCGGGTAAAGATTCTATACTCGAGTGTGATAAATCCAAGTACTTCAGTTGTTTGAGTTCGCAAACTGATTCTGGCAATTCACGCAGCATTTGACAGGAACACAAAACCAACGCTTGCAAGTTTTGGAGACAAATAATCGAATCAGATATAACTTCTATACCTGAGTGTGACACATTCAAGTATTTCAAATGTTTGAGTTTGTAGACAGATTCAGGCAATGTCTTTAACCGAATACCGTGTAAGTATAATACTCTTAGATACGCGTGGTTGAAAATTTGGCTGATGCTACCTTCATTCATCTTTCCATACATGAAAATCGACCTTAATGATGTTAACTTTTCTAAATCTTGAGGTGAAAAGAGAAGACTTGGACATGATGAGCTCAAATGAAGCACCTCATTCGGGATTATAACCTCTTTACCAGGCTCTAAAACTAAACAATCATCCCCCATCACGTGTCGTGCCATGTCATGCATCAGATCGTGCAGTATATATCTATCACGCGCGAGTTTCTTGACCTTAGAAATGAGTGACCTCCAAACTAAATAGTCAAAAACTTGTTCTCCAAGCATATACAAGTCTACTTCTCCATTAGCTCGAGTGAAACCGTTTGACACCCACAACGAAACTAGTACATCCTTTTCCATATCATAGCCTTTAGGAAACAAACAACAATAAGCAAAACATCTCTTGATATATGGAAGCAAGTTATCATAACTTAACTTCAAAGCAGGCAAGATGTTGTTTTCTTGCAAGTTCCATATGATGTTGCCTTTCACAAGTTCCCAATCTCTTGTACTTCTTTTGGACCACATTAAGCTACCCATAATCTTAACTCCCAAAGGCAGACCTTTACATTTCTCGACTATCTCCCTTCCGATAGGCTCCAACTCGCTTATGTTATCCCCTTTTCTTCCCTCTGCAAATGCAAGCTTCTTGAATAACAACCATGAGTCCTCTTCTGATAAACATTCAAGTTTATGTTGCAACTCGGGGACCTTAGCCATCATTTGGCTAGTTGTCTGGAATCGTGCTGTCATCACAACTATACTTCCTTCCGCCCCACAACTTAATGTTTCGCTCAACTGGTCCCATTGGTTCTTTTCACTTTCTTCGATCCAAACATCATCTAGTACAAGTAAAAACCTCTTTCCCCGTAACCTGAACTGTAAGGACTCTTGCAACATATCTAGCTGTGGAAGTGCACACTCACGTCTATCTATAGACTCGATGATTCCTTTTAGTATCTCCTTAACATTGAACTTTTCAGATACATATATCCAAAACTTTGACTCGAAATAGTTATTAACCCTTTCATGGTTATAGACTAAGTGAGCTAGAGTCGTCTTTCCAACGCCTCCCATACCCCATATACCATAAACCCGAATCTCACCATTCTCATGTTTTCCT